>WAAD01038852.1:451888-489214 GCA_013389945.1 Fregata magnificens
CCCGCAGTTCAGCTGTGCTTGCCGCTGCCTGCGAGCGGGCAGGGAGCTGCCCCGAGGGCCTTCTCTCCATTTTTCCACGCGTTCAGCTGCACCCCAGCCCATGCGGACCCGCGGGCAGGCGAGGAGCGGAGCCCCCGGCCGCTCTGTGCCTGAGCGCGGCGCTGATTCCATCGCTGCGCAGGATGCCCGACGCCTGGGTGGGATGCCCGGGCCCACTTCAGCCACCTGGCAGGGCGGCAGCGAGGAAGGAGGTTTCCGCTCCTCGTTGCAAACACTGGGAAAACCGGGGCAGTGCAGGAAACCCTCAGGATGTAGGTTTGCAGCACACCCCGGATTCACTAAAGCTCCATGCGTGTCTCAGCCCCTTACCCTTCCTTCTCTTTAAATCTAATTTAAGGACCTCTGGGCAGTGATCCGGGCATTCCCACAGTGGCTGGAAGCAAGTTCATCCTTGAGCCTTATGCAAGAGCAGACCTCTGGCATTCCCAGTTCTCCCCCATTCTCCTGCTGTTTACCTCCTCCCCCAGGAAGCCAGCTGAACACGGTGCAGACCTGCATTATCATATTTTGCAAACCACAGGCTGTCAGAGGTCCTGTTGTTCTGCCCTTTCTCCTCTGACTCGCTAGCGGGAGATGCCGTCTCGCTGAAATAGCCATGAGCGGTGGCTGCTCTGGCAGTGCGGGTCCCTTGTACCAGTGTGGCCGGGCGGCCTGAGCCGCCACACCCCCCCCCAAGCCCGGGGGAAGTTACACAGCACAGCGGCAGCAAACTGCTCCTTGCAGACCTGCCAGGGTGGCTGGATGGGGCTCAGCAGCTTTTTCTGGCTCACGTGATCTATTTGTGGTTCCCAGTAGTTAAGAATGTGGTGAACCTCCGTAAGTTATATTTCCTGAGAACCATCTGGAATACCTGCAGCCTGCTTAAGCCATCATTTCCTCCCTATGAACTTAGCACAGGATCCATCTATGAGATACTACCAATATCCTGCAGAGTCCATGCGCAGCCCCCTGAAAACAGGCAGCGCTCCCCCCCTTCTCCTCCTAACACAGGTTTACTTTCCTCCCAAGGGCTTTGAGGAACACTCTAGAGAAAATCATCAGGGTTATATACAGCCATAATGTGAATGAGGACTATAAAACACACCAAATGCACCTCGTACATCTCAACATCCATTTTGTATGATAAACGCGTATATTTTTAGCCCTCCAGGATGCAGTAAGCACCCGAACCCGAGCCTCGCTGCCCTGTCAGAGCAGAGCAGCCCTTGTTCTCACGACCTGCCAGACAAAGGCAGCGCTCAGCCAGGATAGCTCCTTGCTATGCCCCGCTGTGCTGTTTTCTCATGGTTCATTGAGGCTGAAGATGCTTTAGGCAGCAGATTTGGAGAACGAGGAACCGGGAACACGGGAGAGAGCAGCTCTGCAAAATTTTCTCTGCATTTCAAGCCTCCAAGCCGGGTCCCTGTTGACATCTGTTCCTAGAAACGCAAACTGGTACCTGCTCAGGAGGTGCAGCCTTGCAAACCAGGAGGTGCGCGTGCACTAAACGGAGCGAGAGGAGAGGCGGCGATGCTGCGGGATTGCTAGGCAACCCTGCGCTGCCCAGCGGGAAAAGGCCTGAGCCGAGCAGCGTGCCCATCCAGGGCTCCCGGGCAGGGAAACACCGAGAGAGAAACCCACTGGGGCAATCTGTCCGTGGGTCTCCAGGATGGCAAGCATCTGAACCTGGCTGTGGAGAGGAGGAGGAGGAGCAGATGGGGGATAATGGCAGAGAACGCGTGAGAGCGACAGTGGAGGGAAGCGAAGCAGTTAGAAAAAGCACAAGTCAACAAACCCCCGCCTTTTGGCAAGGCAACCAGAGGGAACAAGTATTCATCTGGAAAAAATATTTGTTTTTCCTTTTTTCTTAGTTTATTTCACAGTCTGCTTGATATTTAGGGCCTTCATTTGGAGGAAGCCATAGTTTGTTGAATTACTGCTGCTTTTTTATTTTTATCCTTAACGATGACAAGGTTTTTCCTTCTCATAACCGTGGCTGGCGTAGAGAGATGACAAGACCTGTTGCGGTTCTGTCTTGGGTTTTTCCTGAACGCAGATGCTGTAAGCAGGAGGCACAGCAAAACCCCAGCACCTGGGGATCCTCCCAGTCCCCAGGGCTGAGCATCTTGTCCTCGTTATTCCCTCTGCGGAGCCCCAGCAAGGACAGTGCAGCCAGTCCCAGATCTGCAGAAATCACCTCTGAGAGGCAACAGATGGCACTCAGTATCGGGAAGAGAGACGAGACAAGGAGGTGGCTGCCCCTCCGAGTCCTCTGCAACGGCTCAAGCTCTCGGGGACCCTCGACTTCAAGGTGCCCAAACGAGGTGGCTGCCCCTCCTCATGACTCTGCCCAAAAAGGGGACGTTTGCAGCACGTTCAGCTCTGGCACAGCACCGGCAGCTCAAGCCTGGCCCTGCCAGGAGGTTCACCCGCACCCGCCGGCACCGGCACCCATCCTACCTGCGCAGGTGGTGCGGTGGCACAGGGCCCTCTGCCCGCCGGAGGGCCGGGAGGCACCATGCCAGCTGGAGCTTTCCCCAGAGAGCTGCCAGAACACCGAGTACCTGCACCGTCCTTGGCTGCGATGGAGACAGTGGGATGACATGGCAGGACCCAGATTTTTTTTTGGCAAGTGTCAGATGCCCTGACCCAAAAAACCCGAAGCAGAACGTGCAATACTCAACGAGGAGCTGAATGCATGCCTGGTCATGAACACGCTCAGCCTGCAAAGCGCTCTCCAGCACTGGAGAGAGGAGAAGGGAGAGCCATGCTAACGTGCTCAGAAATAATGCTTTTTAAAATATAATTTACAATAGATTTCATAGCTAAGTTATGCAACATAATGAGCAAATCTAAAATGTAATTGTCACTGCACATTAACAGCAAAATCCTGAACCTCTATTATACTAACAAACTTATTAAATCAGTGAACATTGCATTGCATCAGTCAATTACAAAAACAATGCCAACATCAGTAGAACAATCTGATATCCATTACGGGGGGAGAAGGAGCGAGGACACGCAACCAGGGCTGCCCGCAGCACGGCGTGTTTTAAAACATTAAATGTATTTACGTCTTTGATGCAATGCTGCACCTGTTGGGTGTTTTGCAGCTGCTTCCCCCGTTCCAGGAGAGGGAGAGTAAAGAGCCTGAAGCCACCTCTGTGCTCAGACCCCAGGTCCCTGCCCGGGAGCAGGAGGCCAAGGAGGGAAGCGCCGCTAGCCTCACTACTGGGATTTCCTCAGTGCCACACGATTGACTCTGCAACATTAGCTTTTTTGCTAATGCAAAAAGGCAAGTCTTGTAAAAAGCAAGGGACACATTGCAGCGGGTGCTGCTGAGCTGCTCAGACGCCTGCCTCCCCCCTCCCAGGCACCGCAGGTCAGACCCCATCGCTGCCCCTGCCCCGGCTCTGCCCCCAGCCAGAGGCAAAAGGCTTATCCCCAGCTGCCCACCCTGAGCACCTTCCCAAAGCATCCGTGGAGCGGAGCCGTGGTGCACAGCACATGGATACGAAATGGCCAGGATTCAGCTGTCATGTTGCTGCCGCTCTCTGAGGAGCCAACGTTGGCCAGAGCCTGCAGGTCTGTGCCCACGGCCAGAGCTAGGTCTGAGCTCATTCCTGGCTCCAGGGCTACGGCCACCTGCGGCGGCATACATTGTCAGGGAAGGGCATTTGCTCCAACAGCAGGACAGGGCACGCAAAGGCTGGCAGGGATTTTGCCCTGCAGCCCCTGGGCTCTCGCCTCTGCTTTCGATTCCGTGAAATCCCGTTGCCACCAATGCTACGTCCTTACGAGACTGTTAAATGTGAAATAAGGTGAGCTTGAATAACCCTGGAAAGATGTCCATGCAAACATCTACAGCAAAGTGTGCCTTGCACCTCAGTGAAGTGATTTGACACAGCACTAATTATGCAAATTAATCATCGGTAAATCAGGTACTTGTTTATTTATTTTGCGTTTTGCACAGCAACCAAGCAGGAGGAGCACCAGGAGAAAGGAGCTGCTCTATTTCGGCTGAGAAGAAATATTTGGTAACATGTTGCATGATCTGACCTCTCCACGTTCTTTTTCAGATTAAATTCTGAATTGATTTGCTGGTATCTTACCACTCATAGCTCTCAATATGTCATGGCAGCTAATGAACCATGCCAGGGACACATTTATAACCCGCTATTAGCCGCTTCCATCAGGAAGGGATGGGTTTTTTTCTCCCCTCTTTCCTCTGAGGTTCTAAAAGTTGCAAAACCAAACCAAACACCAAAAACCCCCCCCAAAAGTCAGCAGCAGCAAACACTGCTACTTAAAGTCAAGCACTTGTGTGATTTCCATCCCTCCCCCCTTAGGACCTGGCTCTCAAGTGGCCACAGAAAAGGCCCTGGAAAAATCACCCAAACCCCGCTGATTTTCCGCAGCCCTGGTTTGCCCGGAGCAGGTTCCTCCCCTTCCCCAGACCTTCACTCTCCAGGTAGAGAAGTTCATGCCATCTTCTGAGCAAAGCTGTACCAACACCATCTACAAAATCTGCCTCAAACAGCATCCCAGAGCCAAGCCACCGGGAGCTGGACCAGAGAGGAAGGGGCTTCTGCGCCCCGTCCTCCTCCTCCCCACCGCTGCAGCTGGAGCAGGGATCCTGCTCCAAAGGAGCCCCGGCGCGGAGCGGGGAGGTGGCGGTAGGAACAGACACGCAGCGGTGGCCGAGGGCTCGCTCACCTCTGGCAGCAATTGCAGTGTGCACACTGCAGGGAGGCAGCACTTCAAACAGGAGCCGAGTTCCCCTTCGCTCCAAACGCAGCGCTTCAGGATCGCAGAGACAACTCTATCGGGGGAACAAGAGCTAATTAAATTTACTGGGATCATTGAAGAGGAAATTATTTAATATTCTGCATGGAATTTAATATCTGAAAGCATGAATGGCCTTGTTTCATCAGAGATCGGTTCCTTCCCAACGTTCAAGTTTACTTTTCGCAGCCAGCCCCGCCGCCAAGGGACGGGGGAGGACGCTGCCTGCAAGGAACCATGCTGCCGGAGCCGGAGAGAAACAAACAGCGGGAGAGCAGAGCGTCGCCGGAGCCATGGCCGCATCCTCGGGTGCTCCCAACAGAGCAGCAGCTCCACGATCCAGAGGAGAGCAGCCTCCCGAGGGGCTCTGCTGGATCTTCTGTGGGAGGATCCTCCCGCTCCCATCCACAGCCGCTTCCATGTGGGGCTGCCGCTCCTCTGGTGAGCACCCGCATCCGTGTGAGGCCTTCAGCTTATGACCGTACATGCTGTCATCTAGTCCCATTTTAACAGCCAAAATGTTGCAACTTCTTAAATCCCCCCACTTCATTCCTCCATCCAAAGAGGAGCCTGGGCTGGGCACACCACGATCCAGGGACAGGAGGACTTTGCCACAGGGAACCTTTGCCTTGGCTGTGCATCCCTCTGGCGCTGCTTACCCAGATCACTCTCTCCGCATCAAACACCTTTTGCGCTGCAGGAGGATCCCACCATTTTGTTTTCGCATGCTCCATGCTTGTGCTTCTTCAGCTTCTCCTGGTTGCAAAGACCCTCCTGGTCCCAAGGGCTGGCAGCCACCTCTGCACCCCCTCCGGGCTGTGTCCTTGCAGCAGTGGAGTGCCAGCTGGGAGGCGGGATGCGGGAGGCGGGATGCCATCAGGCCACCTTCCCACCCGTGCAGGGTGGTGGCTGGGACACCACAGGAATGACACCCTCGACACAGCGAGTCTCCCCGCTGCAGCTGAAGCACGCTGCCTGCAGCCACTTATCTGGAGCTGCTCTGTTTTTGTCCCTACAACCCAACTCCCTCCTTGGCTGATTAATGATTTTCTAGAAGCAAAATGTCAGGCTCCACTTGCTACTGGTAAGAAAAAATCCAGTGATTGCTTCCCAGATGGCTCCCCCAACGCTGGCTGACTGCTCCCTTCAGCCGACTGACGAGGGCCAGGTCTCTGCTGGGGTGGGCATGGCCCGTTTTGCCTCCCCCAGAGCCAGCAGTGGGGGGGCCCCCTCCAGTCCCCCAAGTCTCACTTCGGGGTGGGGGACCCCATCTGCCCCAGCTCCCATCCAGCCAAGCCACTGCCCATAATCCACCTTCCCTCGGGGCCAAACCCAGCTACAGGAAAGGTGCCATTCAGCAGCCCTGGTGCTGTGGGTCCCTCCTGTGACTCTGCCCCCAGAGGTGGGCTCAGACCCTCGGCACCCTCAGCAGAGCCAGCATCTCTTTTCGGTGGAGCAGGAGCCGCCGGGGCTGTCGTGGAGCAAACCCCCTGGCTCAGCAGCCACAGGGTCTCTGGCCTCCAGAGCAGAGCCCAAGGACATGCCAGCCTTGTACCCCAGAGCTCCTGCCCCTCTGGCTCCCTGTTTCCTTCTCCTTTTTGCCCTGATAACGTCTCTTTCTCTCTCACACACATGAAAGTCATTATAAGTAGCAATAATTTTGCTTCTCTATTTATGTCACCAATACCTTCAGCTAATTCCTGTAACTGCTAGCATGGAAGCACTAATACCCCTGCAAAAGACAAAGCAATTATTTCTAAACATAGCTCCCTTTCCTTTCGTTGTCACCATCCAAATCACCAAAACCCTGGTCCATTGTCAACACCTTTCTCTAACTAGCAGGGGAAAAAAAGATAATTTTTTTTTTCCCCAAAAAAACCATATCCAGTGGCGTCAAGCAAGCAAACACACCCACACCTGTATTCTCACCTTCCCAGGCCCTGCAGCACCCCACCCCGCACTTGGGCAGAGCAAGGCATATCTCACTTAGTGGCAATGTATGGAGTGACACGAGTCCTGGCCCGCAGCTGGAGGGAGGCACAGGCATCGCCCAGGGACAGCCCGGGATGGGGACATCGCCCTCACAGGGGCTGAGACTCTCCAGAGCCTCGGTCAGGAAAGCTCTGGAGCTGCCCCTCACCTCGCAGCACCCGTCTCTGCAGCAAACGCCATCTGGGTGACAGGGACCCAGCTGGGCTCAGCGGCCCCTTGAAGAGGTGACCGTTTTCAGAGGAGGGACGAGCGGAATGCTGAACAAAGAGGCCGGGAGCCAGTTCTCCCATGGGCCCCAGCCCATCAGCCACTGTTCAGCCGCCCAACTCCTCTGCTTCTGCAGAGAAACTCCCTGCTTTTCCCCAGGTGATAGGAACATGCCACCACTTGACCCAGACACAGGCACATTAGCGGTGCTCCCAGCGTCTCTGTCTGGATGCAGACACACTGTCTGCCTCGGGACCCTCTGCAGCACTAGACCTTATTATCCTATGGGTCTGCTCGCAAGAAATTAAAATGAGCCATAAAATGACAAGTAAAGTGAAATAAGGAATGTAAAGAGCAGGGAGAATGTAAATCGTGTCATTAGCATATGTACAGCACTTGCAAAGCGCCTGTTCCCCACCGGGTCAGCGCAACCCCCAAGGAGGGAGGGCTCCCGTGCCGCCCCGAGATGGGGCAACAGCTCTTCTGCATGAGGGTCCTGGGGATCCCCTGTCCCGGCCTGGGGGTACTCCTCTGGCCCCCCTCTCCCAGGTGCCCACCCTATGTAGCCGTAAGGCGTTCAGGGCCCTTGAACAAGACGTGGTGGTACCCCCAGCCCTGCACATCCCTCCAGGTTTGCACAAAGCCCCCAGACCCACGGGGCCAGCCCCCGCTCCTGGCTGGGCACACCAGCCCCACCAGCCCCCGCTCCAGAAGGACACAGGGAGGGAGAAGGAGCTGTAGAGTTAATGAGCAGACACAGGCTCCCCACCAAGGGCTGAAATGAGCTGGTACCTGGAGGCAGCAGCACACCTGGGTGACCTACATATCCATCGCTGATGGAATATTTAACGGGCTCTTTTCAATGGATTGTGCATGAAAAACCTCCAGGCTCTTGCACGCAGCGAAAGGTGCATAACGAAGCCTCCATCTCTGGAGACGTGCCCTGCTGCCTGGCCTCAGCTTTCAGAGAGGTTTAAGGGAACAGACAGAGGCTGAGCAGGGAGATACAGGAACAGTAGCTACACCACTGCACTTGGCTTTTGGCTGGATGCTCATCAGCATCCCAAATCATAGAATCACAGAAGGGTTTAGGATGGAAGGGACCTTTAAAGGTCATCTAGTCCATCCTCCCTGCAATGAGCAGGGACATCTTCAACCAGATCAGGTTGCTCAGAGCTCCATCCAGCCTGACCTTGAATGTTTCCAGGGATGGGACATCTACCACCCTCATCACAAAAAATTTCTTCCATGGCTGCTCCGTGGGAAAGTGCCAGGGATGGTCCTGAGACAGCCACACCACAGTCCGGTCCCAGGTGATGGAGCCGACTCCAGAGAGCAGGCAGTGGGCACTGCAGGTTGCGGTGGTGCCATACGGATGCGTTATACCCACAGCCCCTGTCCCAACTCCTCAGCTGGGAGAGCAGCATCACAGGGGAGAGGACCCTGACCAAGGGACACACCGGAGACGAGGGAGAGAGGCCAACTTCTTATGAACTGCCCTTAAAAATATTTTCATAACATTTCATATCCAACCTACAGTAGCACCTCCAGTAATTAACAGCTAAGTTTTAATTAAACATTGATTAGCAACTAATTAGTCTAATGATTAGTCACCTGAAGGAGACAAAGCAAAATACTGGGGCTGCCAAGATAGGAGCGGGAGAAGGCAAATGATGAAAGATGAGAGGCAGCTTAAATTCCTTCTCTGCTTCCCTCTGGGCCAAACGCTTTCTCTTATTTTGGTCCTTTACAGATGAGGCCTTCGATGTGAATTTTCCTAATTGGGGCAAGTCTGATAGAGTCTCAAGTGAGTGATGTGGAGAAGACCAATTTTTTTCATCTTTCCCATCAGATCCCAGCCTGTTAATGCAGCTAAAGAGCCTTTCCCCGCTAGAGAAGACTCAGTCTCTGTCACTGTAACGAAGTCAGGGGGGACTTCTGTGCCTTTGCTCCTGCAGCATCCCGACAAGAATGCCGCAGAGCGCATGGGCAGCGCTTCCCCCTGCCTGCAACAGCTTCGCCCCCCTCAGACACAGCTTCACTCTCGGTTTCTCCCAGACAGAGACCTGGTTCTATATCCTGCCTGGTGGAGGGGTCTCCCATCACTCTGCTTCCCCCTCCCGATGCAGCTGAGCCTGCCCCTGCCCTGCGATGAGCAGGGCTCTGTCAGACCGAGCTTATGGGCGGCTGGGATGGACCCTGGGCTCTGCGATGGAGGAAGAAAAATGCCCCGGTAGGTGAAAGCAGAGCCCTCGGTGGCGACTGGCAGGGCACAGCACACCCAGGCTGGTTCCCAACCTCCCCTCAGGGGATCCGGGCTGGAGACCCGCTCCCTTCTGCCCACGGAGGGTCACATCCTGGTGCAAGCCCCTCGCCTGGCCGGGCATGTACTGCTTCACAGCGCCGAGCTCCATAGGTTTGGCACCCGAGCTTGTTACCTCCCCGGTAGCCCCGGTACCTCTGCACAAGTTGCATCGTGCCTCCAGGCTGCTGAGCACACACAACACCGAGCACTTAACGCAGGACATCAAGCTCATGTCACACCAAAAAACAGACTCACAATACTCAGCCCTACACGGCCGCAGCTTTGCACTTACAAGGAGCCGTAGAGTCGGGCCAGGTCCTGAAAAGCCGTTTCTCCATGTGCCGAGGGCCGCTCTGCAGCAGGTGTTTTACCCTGCAGTGGGTGTTTTATCCTGTCGTCCTGAACAGGCTCTCTGGGTGTTGGCTTCTTGGTGTGCTCTCACACAGACATGGCTCCGCTCCCGGTGCCGGCTGCGGGGAGGGCTGCCTGCCCCGGCACCTCCTTGGCTCCACTCATTTACCAGGGCATTGCTGTTACGGGGATGTTTATTATTTTGCCCTTCCCTTTTGTGAGATAATCCTATTTACCTACATCACTTATGCCTCAGGAAAAAAAATCACTTCTGGCTGAGGGTTATGGAAGCACTTAGAGTCAAGTGCTCCCCTGGCACAGCCACCCCCGAGCTCTCTGGCCCTCCCCAGCTCCCTCCCCAGGTGTGAGAGCTCCCAGCTCCTCTTGCTGAGCATCCCCAGGTGTGCCCAGCAGCTCTGCAGCCTCACAAGCAGCCCCTTCCCCTCCCTTCTCCTACCCCAAGTTTCTCAGCCCTTTTGCAAGTTTGAGCCTTTGAGTCTTTCTTTTTTTTTCCTCTTTTGTTTCCTTCCTCCCCACGCTCTTCCCGGGCTCCTCTCTGGAGTTTTACAGGAAGGTGAAACAATAACGCAGGTGTGTGTAAGGAGGCTGCAAATGTCACGAGGGTCAGAGCAGAGCCTGCGCTGGGTCACACACATCTTGGGAAAGGCTGGATGGAGAGTGGGTGGGGAGGCCATTGCACCACGGCGCTGCCCAAGGAGCCTGATGGCATCGGTCCCGCTGCACGCGCACGATAAATCCCCAAGGGAGGTGACTCAAAGGCAGAGGCCGGGCAGGCTGGTGGTGCGCTCAGGTGGGACAGGCTCAGCAGGAACATCCCAGGATGTGTGGTCTGAGAGACAGGCATGATTCAGGAGCCACCCATCTGTTCCCAGGCAGTGGTGGGACACACAGCCCAGCCTGGACAGCAGGACCTGAGCCCTGGCGAAGGGGTGGGACCCACAGCAGGGGACAAGAAGGGTTAAACGCCGTACCCTCATCCCCTGCCTCCCTGCATCCACTTGCAGAGCTGCAGGTATATTGATTGCTTCACACATCTCATCAGACTCAGATCGGTACAAATCAATGAGGTTAGGTCAGGGAGAGAGGCAGCTGAGTGGATACCGATACCCTCCTCCTCCTCCTCCTCCTCTCGGGAATGGCACCTGCTGGGAAGCCCCCGCAGCTTCCCCTGCTCCTGCACAGGCGTATCCTGAGAGCCTCCTTGGGTCTCTTTGCAAAGGGGCTTCTCGATCCCCTGGGAGAGATGGAGAAGGGGCAGAGACCAGCAGCAGCGGGCAAGGGCCTGGCAGCTGCCTTCTCCTGGAGGGAGGGACAGAGCTGGGCAGCCTGCAGGGACTACTTCTGCTGGGCCTGGCCATCCTGTAAACCTGGAGACCTGGGAACACCAGCTGCAGCCGGGAGATGACCAGCCATGCCGGGAAGAGCCCCAGCCGCCTGCACGCAGCCCCTGGTCTCCCCATCCTGGCCACGCTCACCCAGACAATCCCAGATACACCCAGATCACACCCATGAGCTTCATCCAGCTGAATGCATGAGATCTGTTAGCAGCAGGGAGACAGCAGCTCTGTCTGCAGCTGTTTCATGCTTCTCTACAAAGCAATCTGCTACTTGGGCTCCTCTGTTCTTCCCTCTTATGCAACTGCACAAAATGTAGAGGAAAGAAAATCCCCTAGATGCTAATTTATCTGAGGAGCTCAAGCAGGTTTGCACAAGGCAGCAGTTTCAGCAGAAAAAAAGAAAAAGAGGGAACAGCCATGTCTGAAATGCTGTTTTAGAAACCTGCCCTCCCTCCCGGGGACTCCTGCCCTCCCCAGCTCCCCATGGGGATGCCTGCCTCCATCCCTGCCTCCTGCCTGCACCCTGGCTCAGCACTCTCTGGGCAGGGGTCCAGCTCTGCTCACCCACCCAGAGAAGCAGACTGGGGGTGGAGGGTGCAGTGGGATCCCACGTCAAACTGACCACCTACCCCAGGGCTTTAGGTGCTTCCAAGGTGGCAATCCCCACGGATGCACAGGGGAGATCCCAGCAGCCGGCCCCAACCTCGGCACCTCTCCCAGGCTGGGACTGGGCTGCCCACGTGAGCCCAGGCACTCGAGGGAGCTCACCCGTGAATTATCTCAGGCTCGGCTGCTGTGGCAGGGGCAGAAGAGCCCGGGGCAGGCAGGCAGGCAGTTGGTCCGTCCTCCCCGGCCACTGCCCCCCGCCCAGGGAGCACAGCCTGAGTCCACCAGCAGCACCTCACAGCTGGGCTACTCTCCTTTGTGGGGACCTTTGGCAATTACAGGTTTAGTGGTGCAAAACATAGTTTAATAGCAGCCGAGGCTGGTGGGATTGATTTCTTGTTTTGTTTTAAGTGCAGCTAATCTAATAGTTAATTTATTTAAATTGATAGGGCAGAGCGAAATTATATTTCCATCTTCTCCGAATAGATTTTCCTGTGTCTGGTGACCCAGGCAAGCTGAAGAGCCAGGCTAAGGGCCCTAACATGCCTTGGAATAGCTGCCTTGATCAGCTTGTAATATTTTTCAATTCATTACTGCCATTTTAGCAAACAACTAGTATGGATTTTTTGTTACAACAGCTCTTAATGTGTTAGTCATGTGTAAGCTGGTACCTGCCTTAACCGCTTACAGTAAAGCTTTCCCTCCAGAAAACTGACCCACCAAAACCAGCCCACCAGGAAGGGGCTGGGGCTCCCCAGCTGCCTCCCTGTGGACCCCCAGCTGGCCAGAAAAAGGGGGCAAGGTGTCCCTCGCTGCAGGCAGCCCAGCCTGGGGGCTTGTCCTGCTGCGAGAGCCTGTTCCTGGCCAGAGGCTGTAACTAAAGTGTTTCTGGGGATGTGCTCTGCTGACTCTCGGAGCCGCTCGGCAGTTCGCATGCCAGAGCAGCGTTCTGCAGCTGAGCGGTGGGAGGAGGGAGCACGCCTCGGCTGCAAATTTTGCTCTTATGCCTTTGGGAATCGTCTTTAGTGCTCTCTACAAGATCTCTAGCTGTGCTGGAGCACACAGGCTCCCCCCCACAACAGGCTCCAGCAAAAATCTCTGAGGGTTTTCCCAGCACAGGGGAGAAACTCTCAGGACAAGCAGGGAAGGAAGGGCTCATTTCCAGGCTGCAGCTCGCTCTCAGGACGGGAATTTGGAGGTGT
This sequence comes from Fregata magnificens, assembly GCA_013389945.1. NCBI lineage: Eukaryota > Metazoa > Chordata > Aves > Suliformes > Fregatidae > Fregata > Fregata magnificens. The sequence goes on from WAAD01038852.1 coordinate 464,734, forward strand.
TGGGGGCGTGGGTGATGGCTGGCACAGGCACAGGTTCCTGCCATGCCAGGGCTGCTCCCCATTGGGGCATTCGCAGCACCGGGGCATTTCTCTGCCCGTGCCACTGTGGGAACACGGGGGCAGTGGGCGATGGGCAAGAGGGCAAACAGACAATGGCCTCCTTGGCTCGCCGGAGCGCTTCATTGTCTGTCCAGGTTTGTCAAGCAGGTGATTAAAAAGGCACCATCTGAGCCCGGAGTGAAGGGCACGAGCAGCAGCAGAAGGGGAGAACCAGCAAGGGCAAAGCCAGCCCCTGTGCGGGTGCAGTGCAGGCGAGCCCCCACGCCATGGGGGGAAGGCGGCACACCGGGCTGGGTAGGGATACAGCCCTCCCTTATCTGTGTGATAACACCCGCTCTCCTGGCAGAAAGGCAATGCCTGACCTGCCCACCTCTTCATACCGTGGCCCCCCCGGCCCCCCAGGCAGAGCAGAGGCTCCCAGGCTGTACAGCCCGCACCCATGGGGCCAGCACCACGCTCCCACCCCACCACGCTCCTGCAGCGCTGCCGCAGCCGCTGCCATAGCCTTTGCCTCTCATGTCCCAGCTCTCCCTCTCCGCGATAACTCCAGTAAAGAGTAAATCGCTATTATTTTGTACCCAGCTCTTCTGATCCATCCTGATGAGGACCTTCCCCTCGCTTCCTCAAAGTCAGCAGGCAGAGGGACGCATCCTGCAGGGACAGAGCTCCAGGGGAAGGGGCCAGGCTCTGGGGGGGGCTGCGGCGGGGACGTGTCCCTCTGGATCCCCCAGGAAGCCCTGCAAGCTGTATCTATGACCCCAATAAGAGGTAATAAATAAGAGGGAGGCTGGTGGCTGGTGCAGGAGGGAGCGGCGGGGCTGAGGCGGCTGGTGAAGCCCTTGGTGGAGGCTCCTCGGCAGCTCTGCTCGGTGGGAAGAGCAGTGGCAAGCGTGGCAGCTGCCCTGCCCTCGCTGTCCGGGCTGCTGCACCGCTGGCACTCCTGCAGAGACGCCCCGGCCTCGCTCGACCATCGGCTTCCTGTAAGAGTCAGCACCATGCCAGATTTATAGCGGATGCTGCTCAGTATTTCATGCCTGCTGCAGGCAATCCCACTGCTGCCACTGCGGCTGCACAGAAAGCACTTTGTAGATTTGATTATGCGATAAGGGGCATCAGAAATGCAACTTGTTGCCTATTTCCCAGAGTAATTAATTTAATCTGTATTGAACAAATGACATAATTTGAGGATTTCTGGGTTATGGATTAAGTAAAGACCAGATGAGAGCATCCTCATTGGCTCAGAGATTAATTAACAGCATGAGGTGAAGCGAGCTCTCTCCTCTGCAGGATTGCTTTGCTGGTGCGTTTTTAATCCACCTGCCCAGCACCACGGCTGCCCCCGAGAACACCGCGCCGCCCTGCCACATGCAGCAGCACTGCCCATTGATCAGGGCACGGGAGCCCTGGCCAGGACTCATTCCCATACTAGGACATTGGGGGATGCCAGTGAATAAAGCCAAGCTTTAAGGCTTCCTTGAGGCTTCCTGCTCCCCTGCCCGGGTTAGCACTGCCTAGTCTAATCATCTGTTCTGGCCAAGCAACAGGCAGGGCAGAGAGAGCCCTTGCTGCCAGGCAAAGCGTGCAAGGGCTCATTCCCAACTCAGCCAAGGGTTTGGAATGCAGCCCCAGCCCCCAGGACCCCTTTGCCTGGTGCACCCCATGCCTGCTCACCCGCCTGGCATGGCTGGATTGTTGGTCCTTACATCTCACAAATTGCATTACTCAAAAAATACAAACCCCACATGAATCTCGAGCTCACTTACAAACATTGAGAGATGGACTGCAGCGGTGTACAGGGGATAGACTTAAATGTAAGGGATGGGGGGAGGAGGATGGGGATCGCTGTAGGGACCCTGACACATCACACCATCCCGAGACTGCTGCAGGCATGGCTCCTTGCCTCAAAGCCTCTCCCAACAGGGCAGGGCTAAGACCCTGGATGTGCTAGACAGGGTCTCTGGGAGCAATGTGGATAGCAGGGGACTGCAGCAGAGCTCCGGGGAAGCTGGGTGCTCCTTCATCCCATCCCAATCCCCAGCACCCTGCCAGGGCATTGCAGCCGCACTTTGCTTCTTGTAACCGTACCAGTGGGGTTGTCACTGCAGCCTGCTACTCCTGCCCTGGGGAGACATCCTGCCCTGCTCCATCTCCTCCTCCCTGCCCTGCGGCACAGGCTCAGGCCAGGGATCTCCCCACATACACCTCAGCCTCACTGAAAATTTTCTGAGTGGGGTCAGAAAAACAGGGCTCCATGCAGCGTTTATTCATGAGCCAGGCATTTTATTTAATGTGCCTTGCGATGCAGGATCAAAGATCCAGAGCAGCACCTAATTAATTATTTTTCTCTTCTTCTGTACCATCCCCTAGTTGAGCACCGAGTCCCAGAATGTAAAAGCCTCCCTTTCAATGACTCTGCATAATGAGATGGATTTGGACTCCAGCAAATTTGTTCAGTTTTATGGAGTATTATATGAAAATGCTGTGAAATTAAGTTCTGTCTTTGCTATCACGCCATGGCCATCAGAGCGCTTTTATGTATGGCACTGAGACTAAAAGATGGGAAAGTGAGTCCTTACTGCAGTAATGTGGCGAACGGGGAGAGGGAGGAGCCGTGCAATGAAGATGACATGGTGGAGGGTTAGACTGGGGGAGATAATGAAGGAAACAAGAAAGCGATGCAGATGAAGAGAGTTGCAAGCAAAGAGCCTGGAACTGGAGCAGCAGCAGCCAGGAGGCTCCAGCAATGGGGAGGATGGGGAGGGCTCCCTTCTCCTGATTTTCCCCCTGCAAAGTGCTCCGACAGCCTCGCTTCCAGCATGAGGGAGGCAAATGCCACTGACCTGGGGGACACGGGCAGAGCCTCCAAGGACGGCGGACAGGTCGACTCATGCCCCAGCACCCCCCTGCGTGGCCTCGTACTCGGCCGTCCTCGCTCCTGCCGCCCCAGCACAGGCACTTGCACACTCAGCAGCGTCAGGACACATCTGGAAACACCACATTAGTAGAACCATGGTGTTTAAGGCAGAAGAGAGCACCGTTGGGGAGGAGCTGCCCCAGCCCTGCGGTGTTCCCGGCACAAACCCTTCCCTTCTGGGAAGCATTTCACCCATCAGTGCCAGCAAAGGTGCCTGGCACAGAAGGTGTCATTTCAGCTCGGAGGCAGGGAGAGCCCCCACGTCCCTTCCCGAGCCAGCTCCCTTTGCTGCCTGCCGATCCCTTCCTCTTCTTTCTCCCCCTTCCATCTCTTCCCATCCCCAGCCTTTCTCCCCCTCCTCTTTATATCAGCCCTGCTCCCCTGCATTTACCCCAGAGTGATCTATTTTTTCCCTTGGCAACTTTATAACCCATTTCCTTGCCTGACAGCAATTAAGTAGATGCTTCACTTCCAATCCCATGGCCCATAAACATTGGAAAACGAAAATGTTATAAAGAAGAAAACAATCAAATCTGCACGCAGATGCATGCACATGTGTGCAGACAGAGGGACAAATGCGGAGGACAAGGTGAAGCTAGGGAAGACGTGTGAGCCCCTTCATTTGTCCAGAGGCTGGAGATGTCCTCACACACACTCCGCAGCCTCCCTACCTCCAAATGCGCAGGCAGAGGGAAGAGATTTCTATAATGCATGGAAAAGCAAGTTGCGTCCATCAATCCCCACAGCTCATCAGCTCAAGCTCTCCCGTGCCCAGGGCTGGCTCCCACGCTGCTGCCCCTCTCTTGCCCCACCATTTGCCTCGCAGCTCTCTGGCACTCACAGAAAATGGCCAAAAAACCAACCAAACAAACAAACAAAAAAAGAGGCAGCAGCACCCCCCCCCCATGATGTATGGGGTTTTTTGGTGCCTGACAGGCCCCGAGCCTCTGGGGACCGGCATTGATAAATCGCACCTTTCAGTTCACCGTGAACATCTTCACTTTCCCAGGCTGGCCGGTGGCTGACACGTCAAATGGCGGCACCGGCCCCAGCACCAGCGTGGCAGGGCGGGGGGGAGCGGTGGCTGCCCACAGAGCCCCAGCCACCTCACGAGAGCTGCTCCCGCATCAGCACGGCGAGAGGCTCTCTGATGTATGAACCGCTGGGAACACAGAGCCCCGTGCTGAGGAAACTCAGACACACTTTCTAATTTCCATGACAACTGTAATGGGGTGTTTGCTGGTTTGGGAGCACCAGGGCGTGCAGGAACGCACTCGTTAGGCACAGAGCAAGATCAGCCGCTTCTGCGAAGCCACCCTGAGCAAGCGGCGATGCCCTGTGTGCAGGTCTCTGCTGGCCCCGCACCCCAAGCCAGCTGGGGGGAGCCCCGCTTCCCCTGCCCACATAGCCTCAGCACTGGGCTGCCCAGCCAGGGAGGCAGCGGGACTGACCCCGGGGAGCACAGACTGGGGCTGCTTCCCACTCCACAGTAGCCTGAGAAGCCACTGCCCATCATCTTCCACTGCAGGACGTGCTCTGTGCACAGAGGGGAGGGTCTGGGAGAGCCTGGGGTGACAGGAGCCCCTGCCCAGACAAACAGAGGCAGGAACGCTGCCTGCGGGCAGGGCAGGGCAGGAAAGGGACAGGAACCAGACCTGAGTGACGGCTCCGGGGACATGTGGCTGCTGCAGAGGAGCTGTGCTGGGTGCACCATCCTGCACCGCTGCCCTAGGAGAGGGACTGAGGAATATCAGTGCAGAGGCGAATGCAGCTTGGCTAAAATGAGCCCCTTTGCCATCCCGGGAGGAGCTTAAGCAAAAACTAAGAAGAAAACAGCAACCAGTTAGCAAGAGAACATGAAATCCAGGCGATTACCGAAAAGCTTGGACATGGCTGTGAATCCCACGGCTGCCAACAGTATCCCCAAGCTATTAAGAGAAAAATCAAGATGTGGACGGAATTAGATTGGCCATAGGTGAAAAATGGCTCAATTATTTCTAGTGCCAGAACCACAGAAGGACATTTCCCTCTGTTCCTGATCCACAACCTCCCACTAATTAGCAGAGCTAGCAGAGAGAAAAATGCTCCAAGCTCCAGAAAGAGCAACAGCTAGAGACCCAACGCACCGGACACATTTGTATGCGCTGCGTAAGCTGGGCACAGAGCACTGCCCAGGCAAAATTACACTGGTCTGGTAGGGACTGGCCATGGGAGATGCTCAAGCTGATTTTTGCCCTCTGCGGAGGGCAGGCTGCCAGCCAGAGCCAGCCCTTCCGACAGCCGGGCTCCTCAGTGACAAGGACTGTCCTGGCTCGGAGGAGGGATGTCCTGCTCCAGCTGCTGTGCCCACGCTGGCTCCTTTCCCTGCTCAGACCATGGCCCGGCGTCCTTGCCCATGTGCATGTCATGACACAGGGTAACAGCCTGCAGGAGCAGAGGTTTCAGAGGAAGAAACAGGGATCCAGCATGTTGGGATCAAGAAGTCCTGAGCCTGCAGGGGCGCTGAGCGGGACGGCAGAGCGGGGCCGACCTGTGAGGAGGGACACAGGCCTGGGCAAACCTCAGCAGAGAATCCAGCCCAGCCCAGTGCTCTTTGGGGACAGGCTGGAGGGCAGCAATAACCACAGGCCCTAGCTCCCGAACCTCTCCTGCCTCCTCTCTGTTTGTGCAGGGATCTTTTAAAACAACCGATGCATAAAACCAAAAAAAAAGTTACCAGGATGCCCTGCCCCCTCTCCGACAAACTTCAGAACATGCTGTCATCAAGAAAAATGATGCTGGCAAGAGAGAAATCTGCTGGGGTTGCTGGCAATTTAGCAGGCTCCAGCCCCAATGAGTGTTTATCAATAATTTCAGGATCTGCCTGTCACAGCCACTGACTGGGAGCGGAGGCAGGGAGAGTACGGGCAGGCGGGTGTCAGCACAGCCACGGGCAGGGGAGGCACGATGAAAAGGGAAATCAATTAACGGCTCCTCAGGAACAGGGATTTGCCGGCATTACAGCAAAGGTCTGTTCACTTGGCTGTAACAGTGAAACACTTAAACAGTCCTCGGTGACACAGAGGTACGTCCCAAGCCGGGGCTAGCTGACGCCATGGCCAGCCAAGCTCGAGGCAAGGCCAGGGATGGTCACAGCAGGTTACTGCAGAAGAGGGAATGACAGAGCAGCAACGGCTGCATGCACTGAGGTGCCCACAGCCTGGCCCTGGCTACACACCACAGGTCAGAGCCGCTTCAGGCTCTGTCTCTGCTCCCCAGCTCTTCCCCACTGCCCGTGGGGCCATACCGAGCCCATGTGCGCAACCCTTCCACCCTGGGAAAGGAAGGGGAGGCCAGGCTAGCAGCGGGTGAAGGGGGGTCCCAGCTGGGTGGGGAAGCAGAGCAAAGCACTGAACCAGGCTCCCAGGACCTGCCTGCAGGCTCCGTCACACTACGAGCTGTAGCCACCTGCCAGGCAGCCTCTTCTCTCAGCCGCTGTACCTGGCCGTTAACAGCAGAGCACTCCTCATGCCGGGTGTTGCATCTGCATCACCACACTTAATAGCTGCTAATGCATCCATCTTCCATGAACTTGTCTAATTGCTTTCTGAACCAGGGGCTGTGGGTCCCTAAACCGCCCTGCGGAGCCAAGTTCCACAGCATAATTAAGCACTGCATGAAAAAAAGAAAATCCTTTTCTTCATTTATGTTTTAAACCTGTTGCCCGATTGTTTCATCTGATGCCACCTATTTATGAGAAATAGTGACTATCCATTTCCTATTACTCACCTTTATACCACTCGTGAATTTACAGAACTCTATCCTATATCACCTCTATTGTCTCTCTTCTAACCAAAAGAGTCCTAATTTATTAGTCTCTTCTCACACAGAAGCTGTTCTGTCCCTTTGATCAGCCTTGTCATCCTTTTCTTTACCTTTCTAGTTCAACTACCTCCTTTTTGTGATTGGGCAACCAAAACCGCACACAGCACTTGCACTGCGACACAGCGTATTATACCTTGGCATAATGCTGCTGCCTGTTTTGTTTTCAGTCTCTTTCCTAATAACTACTAACAAGCAATTTGCCTTATTTGACTGACACTGGGCACTGAGATGACATTTTCATAGAACTACCCACAGCGGCTGCAAGGTCTCTTTTCCTGAGTAGGAAATATTAAATTAAAGGCCAGCTTCGTGTTCTTGTAGTTAAGGACGTTTTCTCATCTGTATTACTTGGACTCAGCAACACTCATCTGCCATTTTGCCACCCAGTCACTCGTACTGTAAGATTCTCCCACAACCCTGCCTGACCAGCTTTAGATTTAAACTATCTCAACTATTACTGATAATGGCCAGCAAATGAGATCGGTGCAGGCAGATAGGATATGAAATTCACAGCTCCCTAGCCCAGCTCCCCTGGGTGGGGGACACAACTTCAGGTACATCCCCATGTCCTCCTCCCAATGCATTTTATTTAACTACTTGTTTCTTTATAGGCAGTGAGATCCCGGAGGCTCAGATCACATGAGGACAATGATGACACATGTATAAGGGAACAGGGTCCTTTGATTTTTTTTTTCTTTCCTTACTGCAGTAGTGTTCTCTGTGTGGCTTTTTCCTGCCATTTGCAGTTTTTCCTCCTTCTGAGATGACTTTACACCTTACCAGAGAGAAGAAAAAGCCCAAGCATCCCATGAACGTTTGGCCAGAACTGCAGAGACCTGTCAAGCCTTTTCCGGCAGGGACGGCTGCCGGGGGCCAGGGGGAGGCCACTCTGCCTGCCCCCCCGCGACCTCCCCTCCTTCGGCGGGGGGGGGGCATTAAAGAGAGGATTACACCTCTGGGCACATATTGATAGAATAGGGCGAATCAATAGGGAGTAACAGCGGGAGCGCGCAGCGGGAGCGCGCAGCGGCCCCGGGCGCCGCCGCCGTCAGCACCGCGGACAGCGNCCCCACGCCGCACCCGCGCCCCGCCCATCCCACAGCCAGGAGTCGGACCCCCATGGTGAGACCTGGCGGGCCCCGTGCCCAGGGAGCCAGACCCCCCCGCTATGCCTGGGCACGGTTGCACCCCACGCCCGAGGAGCCCCACGCTGGGTATGGCACACCCCACACGTGGGAGCTACAGCTCCAAACGGAGCACAGCACGGCCCACAGCCAGGCCCCTGACATGGGTCCTCCCATGGCACCCTCTGTGGGAAGAGCCACCCATTACCCAAGCGCCAGTCCACAGCAGGGAAAGCTGTGGATGTGCAGCCAGATGCCTTCATCCATGGGGAGAATGTGCTCACCATCCGACACACACACATCTACTTCTGAGAAAAACATCCACCCTTTCTAGCTTTCTCAAGCTCATAAAATACTTCATCCTGTTCTTTAAGAGCTGTTGAGGACTGCCCGCCCTGCTGCCTACAGCGGGAAGCATCCCTCAGCATCCCTGTGCCTCAGGCTGGCCTCCCAGGGACCAGCCATTTAGCTGCTGTAGGCAATTTTGTTCCGAGCAGTTGGCCCAGCATCCTAGCTGGGACCAGACTGGGAGCGCTCAGTCCTGCACTCCCTCTGCTAAGCTTCAGGTGTCCCTTCTGGAAGAAACATTTCTTAATTAATATTAATACTCTGCATCATGCCAGATCTTCTCATGTATTTATGCTCCCTCCCTAAGCACCTTCCCTGTCTGTCCCTCTTCCAGCAGCAAGGTGATTACGCAGGCTAGGCCCGTGCTACTTGGTGTTCCTGAGCCGTGGTCCTGGTGCAGCTGTAATGGATTGGTGACACTGTTATATTTACGGGTATTTCAAGAGAAAGAAAAAGGCTACTGGGTGTTCATATGTTCTTCTTGTATTATTTAAGAGAAGCCATTTGAGAGCACAGGAGAAGCAGTGTCTGCTCCCAAAAGGAGGAAAAATAATGGAGGGGAATATTTGCAAAAAGCTCAGTTAAGTAAATATTTTATGCCCAATAATGTTATGGGTTTTGAATGATGCATGCAAGAGAGTTGAAAGGAGGTGAGGCACAGAGTGAGGCAACATACAGTGCGTGCTGAGTGTGAAGGTGTTTGCGGCGGGGGGGGGGGAAGGAAAACACCGTGCCCTGGCTGGTGCCTCTCACCCTGACTGGGTAGCTGCTGGCAGAAGCAGCACAGCAGGGCAGGGCTATTCCAGTTGCTGGATTGACAATGCCCTTTTGCTGCAGAAAAGTTAGAGCTAACCTGACAGGGAGATGGTTCTGCCCCAAGTGGGTGACACCTGCTGAGGTGCTGACCCATCTCCTCCCCTTCACTTTGTACCAGCCCCAGGCAGCAATGGAGGGGGAAATCTGCATCCCCCTGGACCAAGCCTGCAGCAGGCAGGAGCCCTCCTGGCTCTCAAGAGGCTCTCTGCAGTCTGTAAGACACATCCAGAACACTCCTTGTAAGAGTTGCACCCCAGACAGCCAAGATACTCCAGCAAGGCAATACGACCACTCCAGCAAGGCAATACGACCACTCCAGCAAGGCAATACGACCACTCCAGCAAGGCAGGGCAGTCCTGCATGTGGTGGGCTCTGGCAAGCTGGAGGGATGCTGCAGCGAGCAGCAGGGAGGGAGGTACCACCAGGTTGGAAAGGAGTTTAGTGCAAGGTCCCTGGCAGCTCAGTGGAGGCATTAGCAAGATGCAGTAGGAGCCATGCAGAGGCAGGGTACAGGACAGGTTGTCCCAGGAGGGTCACAGCCCTCTTGAAGCATTGGGAACCATGGCTGCCTTGTTGCTTTGCTTGGAAGAAAAATCCAGCCTCCAAGGAGGGCATGGGAGCAGGGGCCAACGGGAAAAGAACTGGAAGGCAGAGGGATTGCCCTGGCCTGGGAGCAAGAGGCAGGCAGGGAAAGCAGGAGAAGGAAGGCCAGTCAGGCAGAGGGAGAGGGCAGGGGTGATGACCGAGGGGAGGAGAGCCAGGCCAGCACAGAGGAGGGACATTTCTCTGACCAGAGGAATTCTCACCCTGGCAGGCAGAAGCACAGAGTGAGTATCTGGCACAAGGTAAGCACAGAAAGGAGTAAAATACCATTAAGTGTAATAAGAAATGTACTTAATCAATGAGCTCTGCAGCTGAGGATCAATGGGAGGCAGACACAGCCATTAGCTAAGAAAGCTGAGAAAAAGCCCTGGGCTCTGATGGAGCGGTCGATACCAGGTTTAACTGAGCACCAGAGGAAGGGTCCCAGGTGGAGAGCAGAGACAGGGTGCAGCCATGAGACAGGGCTGTCCCTCCTCTGCTCCTCGGACTCAGACCCCCAACAGGGAGCAGAAAGAGGAGCTCAGGTCATGGCCTGCTGAAAAGCCCAGTGCTGGGCCCTGAGAAGCACCATGGACTCTGGACCAGACATGAGTATCCCACAACAGGGGTAAGGATGTGAGAGGGAATGGGACCACTGCTGGCAAGGAAGACAAGGGACTAGAGCCCCTCATCATCAGCCAGGGACATCACTTGGCTGTGGAGAGCAACAGCCAGGGTTTTAGCCACGGGCCTTTCTCCTGTGGACCAAAGGCTGCAGTGAACTTCAAGTGTTGGTCCTTGCTGTGGGGTCCAGCCCAGGAGGGTGCAGGAGGCTATGGGCATTCTGGGAAGCTCACCCAGAGCATAAGAGACATGCAAAACCTCACTCACACCCATGCTGCCTGGCTGACAGAGCTGCTTCCTTGGAGAAGGGCTGGCTGCAGAGCAGTTTTCCTCATTGCTCTTGTCCCTTCGCCCCTCTCCTCACCTTGAGTGCTGTGCTGGATTGCTCCCCAAGGGCCACCACATGGAAGAAGTGCAAACTAGATGGCAAAGAGATCACTCTCCCAACAAGGTGTTGCACCAGCCCAGGTAAACAGAGCTGCTGCTGAGTCAGGGCTTGCCCAGGCCCCAACCTTGAGAGATGCCCTAGTGCCCCCCCGACCCAGAGCGCTTGGAGCCCGTCCGGGTGGTGCCGGCGCTCGGCTGAGTCACCGCACACAGGGCTTCCTTGGGAGAGAGTCTTGATTTTCAACCCATGAGCAAATTTAGCACTCAGGAAGGCAGACAGTCCCAGGCAGCGAGTGGGCACAACCCCTCGGTCTTGCTGACAGCGCTGCAGCTAACTCAGCCCTGGCGCCGAGACCCTGCCACGCTCCTGCCCTGGGCTCCATCAAACACCCAGCTCCTCGAGCCAGCCCGACCCCAGTGCTGAACTCCAGCTACTCCAGCTCCATGCTCCCTTCACGTTTCCTCCAAGACTGTCACCCTCAATCCTGACCCCTGCTACTCCCCTTCCCACACTTGCTGAAACCTGATGGCCAGAGCCTGATCCGAGCCAAGCCAGCAGAGAGAAGCAGCGCTGATCTCTGTGCAGGGGAGTCTTCGGGGACCAGGCACATAGCTAGTGATGTCTCAAGAGCATTAAAGCCTGGGGTTGTGCTTAAGGCAGAGTTTCTATACGTGCCTGTGAAGAAGAGAAAAGCCGCTATCCCCTGAGGTCCCTCCCAGGGGGTGGGCTCCCTTCTCCCACTGGGACAGAAATCATAGCCCTGATCCCAGGAGGCTGCTCCTGGCCCTCCTGGAGCCAGGACACATGCTCCATCCCTACACATCACTGGATCCTGTCACCGTGGGCTGTGCAAGACACGCTCTTGTCACTGTCCCCCTTCCCAGACCCTGTAGCCCAGTGGGGACAGCAGCCCTGTGACCCAGGCATGGGCTGGGGGGGTCACAGTGCTGTGTCACCTGCCCCTTCTCAGACTCAAGCGCTGACCGTGGGTAGATAGACCAGGTCAGCCCCCTCCTCACGACTCACTCCCCCCTACATGCTCCTCCAGACCCAACGTGGCCACGCTCAGTGCCGCTCCGAGCAGCGAGCGCAGCATCTCCTAGAAGGGGCAGGCGGCACATTCCCCATCCCGGCTGATAACAGAAAACCAGGCAAACACCCAGACGGGGAGGGACATTACGGGGAGGGTCCCTACATCTTTTCCCACACACACCCCCCCCCCCCCCCGCCCTTCGCAGGCGCTCCCGAGGGGGACACCCGGCCAGTGCCCCCCCGGGGTAGCGCAGGGCCCGCAGCCTCCCGTGGGAGACCCCCACACCCGCNTCTCCGTGCCCGCTCCGGGCAGGGCTCTGGCCGCACGGCAGGGCGCAACGCCGAGTGCCCCAGCCCCGCGGCTGAAGCCGGGTCCTGCCCAGCCTTTGGCTGCGCAGGCTCGGGGAATGGTGCGATTTGGGGGGTCCCCGCAGCCACCACCGCGCTCTTTCAGCCCGCTGGCAAGTGGCTCCACCTCCGTGGTCAGACCTGCGGTGACACTGCAGACCACAGCTCCCGCACCGGCTCCCCACAGCCCTGGGGCTCTCAGGAGCACGAAGGGAGCGGTTTCACAGGGGTAAGACCCAAACTCCTGCCTCCCGGTACAGGCAGCCAGGCCCCGCCTGAGCAGCTTCCCTGCAGCAACCAAAGCCTCTTTTCCAACCTCCTTGCCTCTTTTCCAGCCTTTACGAGCTGCTTGGCTGGAGCACCTTCCTCCCTCCATCTGCCTCAGGGCTCAGGCCAAGTCCGGGGCTGCTCCTGGCTTTTGATTTCATGCAACACACTGTCACTGCTGCTCTGCTCCTGACTTTGAGGCTATTATCAGGACTTTCTTCACCTGCATCCCAGTTCCTTGGCAATGCCTGGGATAAGGCAGCTGGAACACCCACAGACAGCAGTGACTCTCTCTGGACAGCAGTGGGTGCGAGCAAAAGCAGGTATATCTTGCTCTGCCTGGGAACAGCCTCCTCTCCAGGAGCTGCCCTCAGCCACTCCCTACAGGGAGCAGAACAGGGTCTGCTCCACACCCATCAACTCCACCCAACTGTCCCAGGTGCATCCAGTTCCCAGCAGCTTCCACAGACTCCACAGCTCCATCCAACACTCAGTACCCCCACATACCTCCCCTCACAGTCACTCCAGACCACTCAGCTGCAGAGCTCCTCCTGGTTTTGCTCACTGGGGCAGCATTACAACTTTAACCACAACATGCTGACATTAGATATTTCACTGACACTGATGAGCTTATCTAGGCCCTTGGTACTCAGGCAACCATGTGTTGGGAGCCAAGAGGAGCATTGCAGGCATTTACCCCTTGTCTGAGCTGCACCGAACTGATGAAGGAGACAGGCTTAGTGTAAAGAGCAAACCAGGGCATCTCCAGCTGCTTTGTTCAATTCTCTCCTCACCCTCCTGGCCACCTTCTCTCTCCCTTTTCCCTTCCTTTGCCCTCTTCTTGACGGACTGCATATGCAATGCCTTAACTGCTTGGACAGTGCAACTGACCTACAGAGCAGAGCTACTCCAGGCAGGACAGTGAGATGAGCAAAAGGAAAACACCTACTTGCTTTTCATCAACTCATCCCCTTATGTTAGCACCCAAGTGCATCACTTCCAGCCTGCAGCAATCCTGCCCTCCAACACCCCAGCAAGCACCTGGGAGGGAGCTCACCCTCGGGAGCGGGGAAGGCTGCAGCTCAGCCTTTCTCTGGGGGAAGCAGATGCCCGCCTGCCCACCCGGAGACCCCACACACATCCTACTTCTCCTGAGGTGGCTCAGACCCGGATCTCTGCCATCCTTTCACTTCCCAGCACTTCCTCCCTCTGTGCTCAGGCAGAGCAGCACCAAAACAGCTCTTAAGGGCATGGAGGGCTTTTATAAAGTGTCCCCCAATCCCCCTCCCTCCAGCCAGCCAGCCTCACCTGTGGAGCCCTGCCCAGGCATCGCCCAGCTCGTCAGTCCCATCACCAGGGAGCTGCTCAGGCCATGCCGATAGCGGATCCCTGCAGACACATGCCCTGCGGAGCCAAGTGACCGCTCATGAAGGACAAAGTGTGGCATTCCTGACTGAAATTGAAGTGGCACCCCTGAGAAGTTTGCAATTTGGTTTTCCTTTTAAAAATAAAAAATAAAGAAGGGAAACTGCCTGGCTCCTGCCTGCCTGACCAAACTGCTCCGCCAGCACAGATAGATGCCCGGCAGCTGCCCAGTGCCGCCCGTGTGCGTTCGCACGCCACAGGAAAGCTGCGGTTTTGCCCAAGGGGTGCTCGGCACGTCACTTTTTGCAAAGGCTGGTAACAGGCTGGGTGCCCGAGCACCATGTTTCAGACAAACAGGGCTGTTCCACTGGCAGATGACTTCTCTGTGCTTGTGATTTCTATTTTCTAGCCTCTTCATCTGTCTTCACTGAGTTAATTGGTACACAAGTGTGGGAAGGACAGTCTCGGCCCAACACGCCTTTGCAGGGAACATCTTCCCCAATTAGACATTGGGACTAACAACTCACACCATCAGAGCATAGCTCATCGCATGTTCTCGTGAGTGCTTCCAAGGATGCAGGATCAGTGCCGTGAGCAAGGGGCCCATGATCCAGAGGGTGCCGACCAGGGACATGGTGGCCCCAGAGCAGCCATGGCCCCTCGGGGACATCTGCTCGTAGGATAAGCACCTGGGGTGCTGCTGGTGCAAGATCAACTGCGTCAGCCTTTTTAACTGGATATTGACAGTGTCTCCAGGCAGGGTGGCCAAAGGTGATGTTCTTTATCTGTGCCTCACGCTCCTCAGATACCAAATATCAAAATGTGCCTTGAGACACTCCTGTCATTAAATATTCCTCCGAGATTAGACCAGTGCTTCCTTCTCTCTAGCCTCTTCCCTCCCAGTGGAGCTGATGAACATGATAACTTATCAGGACCTTCCCCTGCACTGTTAGCAATGGCATGGGGACTTATTGACCCACCTCAGAACAACACGCTGAATATTTAGGACTTTACCTGAGCTTGGTAAGCAATAACATCTTTATCAAATGAGCCCTTTAAACCCTCTGTGCCTGGCAGGCCCCTCTGTCCTTGCTGAAAGGACAGTATCAGACCCAGGGCAGCAAACGCTGATATCAAAATAGTTCCTTGAGTGAACTGCAGTGCTGGGGCTGGCAGAGCGGGTTGCCTGGACAGTAGCTCCTCTCTTGGTGCTCTACGCTCTCCAGAAACACGGCAGCTACTAGAACAGACAGATGGGACACCAGCAGAACAACCACTCCACTCCAGCCTGGCCAAACCCAGGGCGCGCAGACGCGCCAGTGACACCACCTCCGGCTTCACAGCGCCCAGCAAAGAACTCTGGCTCCCAGCAGGCTGTGACCCCTGCTCCTGGCAGAGGGATTTCCCCTTGGGCCGCTGTCAGACCAACACCCACCCCATGCCCTCCATTAGCAGGAGAGGGGTTGGCTCGGGGCTCAGAGCGGGCTCCATCCCACCACAGCTTGGGCTTGTTTCCCCTGTCTGCAAACGAAGTGCCCAAGGCTGCGGTCCTGACTCGTGTCGGCCATGAGGTCCCTGGTAGGATCACTCGAACCTCTTGCGATGTCCTTGCACGATTATCCCATGTCATGCCTGGGAAACACAAGCACAGGGGAAGAGGCAACTGAGATGTCAATGCACCCTGAGGAATCGGTCCAGACGGGAATACTCAGGGATGCTCAGGTCTGCAAAGATACTGTCATGTGCCAGCAAGGATGAACCATGGCATATACGTGAGACTCATCTGCTCAGCTCACCCTTGGGGGAGAAATGCCAAGGAATGACCCCAGACAGGGCTGGGGAAACCAGCGGAGATGGCTCTGCTTGGTGAGGGAGGGGGATGGCTGGGCAATTAGGAATCGAAGCACCAAGGAATAAATCTGGAACCTGAGCAGAGGGAGATCAGCAAAGACGCAAAGGTTGAGAGTTCAGACCCTGGGGAACCAAGGCAACCTCTGTTACCTAAGTCTACAAAAGCCTTAAACTCTGTTTTGCTGAGAAATGAGTTGTCAGTAATGATTAAACCCCAGATAAGTTATAAACCCAGCAGATATTGATAAAATGGGATGCTGATATGGCGAAGTTCAGCAGGGCACAAGTGGATGAGGGTCACCTGCAGTGAGCAGCAGAGCCTGAGCAGCAGGAGCTGAGCTGATGGGACACAGGGGCTTCAGAGCTGGGCTCACCCTCTGGAGCATCTCTGGGTGTTGCTGGCATGGCCAGGATCCAGGAAGGAGCCTCCTTCCCCAGCATGTAGTTCCACAAAGCCACACTTGAGGACCTTGGGTAAATCCAGGCTCCTTTCTGAGCCTCTGAGCACCCCTCTCAAGGTGGACTAGCAGCCCTGGGAGGGGAGGGAGTTGCCTTTTGAAGCTGAACTGCTGACCAAAGAGCAGGGCACCAAACGCCAGGAGTGTGGAAAGGACACAGCAAAGGGCTGCAGGGAGCCAGCATGGGGTGAAGGACAGCAGCTGGGGCACGGGGTGGTGGGGAGGCAGCTTTTGCATGGGCTGCCTGCAGAAGGCGGCCTCCTGCCACACGAGCAATTCTTCCCATTCGCGAGTACTAAAATAACACCCAACACCACCGATGGAGGAGGCAGATTTAGTGTTTGACTCAGAAGGAAATCTAAGCTAATCTACTTCAATTAGACAATAGAGAGGCTCATTCTGATATGAACTGCTGGCTGAAGCCATGCACCTGATCAGTAATTGCAAGATTAGATAAAAACTGAACTTAGTCCTATCCCTCATGTATTAATGTGAGCTGCCTGGATGTCTGGGCTGTTCCAGTTCAAGGGTATGAAGATGTTCACTTCACTGGGGTTCGTATTTGCTGCCCTCTCTTTAGCAAGGTGTATCCCGGTGCAGCAGGTATCCAGCCACAGCAAAGTCCTCCTGGTGTCCTTTGATGGCTTTCGGTGGAACTATGACCAGGACGTGGACACCCCCAACCTCGATGCTATGGCTGCGGAGGGGGTGAAGGCACGGTACATGACTCCTGCCTTTATCACCATCACCAGCCCGTGCCACTTCACGCTGCTGACCGGTGAGTCCCCACTGGCCCCGAGCCAGACGGAGCAGCACAGGGTGCAGGCTGGGGAAGAGCAAGTTTAAGGCTTATGCGTCAGTGAAGGAAACTATGTCAAGCAGCCATCCAGCCTCAGCAGCATGCAAAGCTTTAGAATAGCTGTATTTTGGAAATACGGTGAGAGATAAGGCAATAGTTGCAGAAAGTGATAGAACTGAACCTGTATTTATCAAAGGTAAATAGCACCAGATGTCATAGGAATTACACAGCCGCCACCTAGACCATGGTAGGAATTACACGGAGGCCACCCCAACAGGGCTCATCCCTAAGTTCCGCTTTAATAAGAGATCAGATCAACTCTTTTGTATATATTTATTCCTAATGCACGCAATCTGCAGCTCGAGCTGGGTGCCTGTCAGTTGTTACTGGATTTATAGTCTCTATAAGGTTGCCTGATTTCCCGATGGCACTTCTGCTCATCCAACCCCATTCCCAGAGTCTGGGATCTTCTCTTCTCCTGGTTTGCCCTCGCAGTTGCCAGGCACCCTTTTTGTCTGTATCTTGAGACATTTCCTTCTCTTTTGTTACAGGATAGTATAAGTTTACTTATACTTCCCTATCTACCAGAGTCACAAAACAAAGATTAAAGGACAGTTCGTGCACCCTGAGGCTTCATTTACTTTAGTCACTCGTGCTAAGCTCTGGCAGAAATTAGTCTCTCACTACAGTGCCCTCCCTTTGTTTTTATTAGCGTACCTGCATTATTTATGTTATATAGGTGCCGAATATCGATAGCCTGTAATCTGTGTACATATTTGAGCACAACACACGCTACAACATTGCAAACACACAAATATAATTACAAGGCACAAACACAAAATAATATTCCACACAATATTCTTCTAATCCAGATTCCCCAGTCAGTGAGAGACAAGGCAATAGCTGCAGAAAGGGATAGAACTGAACCTGTATTTATCAAAGGTAAATAGCACCAGACCAACCCGATATCCTCCTTCGATAAGACAAATGATTTTTTAGACAAGGGAGATGCACTAAATTTAATCTTTTTGGACTTTAGTAATGTATTTGATACAGTGCCACACGGGAAATCATTAGCTAAGATGGAGAAGATGAAGATCAGTACAAAATCTCTAACATGGGGAAGTTACAGGCTACAGGGAAGAGGACGGCAGGTGGTGCTGAGAGGAGATTGTCAAGCTGGAGGGAGGGCAACAGGGGAATTCCTGAAGAATCGATTTTGGAGCCAATCTTATTTAAGATTTTCATTAATAACCTTGGCATAAAAGAGTGGAACATGCTAATGAAATCTGCAGATGAGAAAAGGCAGGGAAGCATTGTCAATACAAGGGAGGATGGGGATATTGTGCAGAAGTAACCGTGCAGTCTTCAGGACCAGAATAATAAAAATAGCATGAAATGTAATAGTACAAAGTGCAAGTCTTTCATTTCTAATGGGAATTTCTGCTGCATGCTGACCTCAACAGTTGTGAACAACAGAGAAAGCAAAACACCAAAGCGATTAGTTAAATGCAGGATAACGGTTAACCCCACCTACGCTGAGAAGAGCAGGAGCACTTGCAGGCAGCACCGGCACCTCCAGGGGTGAGGGTGCCCCGGCTCAGGGTCCGGGTGAGATCCACCTGGCATCAACCCAGCCGTGTGAGGAGCGGGCATCCCCCCAGCATCTCATTCCCTGCACTGGGAACCCCACTTTGTACGAGGCAGGGGGAAGAAGGAGGCAAAGCAGAGGCAAAAAGAGAGCTGGGATGGGATATGAGAGGCAGAAGCTCCTCGCTGACCCGGCGCCAGCCCATTGCCCAGCGCAGGGGCAAGACCCCTGCTCCAGCCGCAGCCTGTCTCACCCCCGCTTCCTCCATCTCTCCTGACAGGGAGATACCTGGAGAACCACGGGGTGATTCACAACATGTGGTTCAACACCAGCACAGGTGAGAAGCTGCCCTACCACAGCACGCAAGGTGTGGACAGCTGGTGGGACAACGGCAGCCTGCCCATCTGGATCACCGCTCAGAGACAGGCAAGTGCGGCAGCCTCCTCTCACACACAGACCCTGCACAGACGGATCCTGCCTGCAATCATGTAGTAAAAGCTACAGGCAAGCCACGATCTCTAGTGGCCATGAGCTAACATCCTCACTGCAAACGACAGGCTAATTAGACCAGCAAAAAAATGAAATCCCCAAACACTGGCAGGAATAATTATGATCATTCTATTAAAAATAGCAAAAAATAATAGCTGCATTTCAGCTTTATTAAGACATTAATAAAACAGGTTATCCTCTTCCTGTTTAAAGAAACCTCAGCCAGTTCCTTAGGGAGCATCACGTGCCCGGGGGTTTCACACACTCCAAGGCACAAACCTCATACCCGCAGCCACACACGCCCAGGACCGCTGGGCAGCAGTGTCAGGGGCTGGCCCCCTCTTCACTGGGGACTGCAGCAAGGCTTTTCTAGATCCCAGTAGGCTTTGAATCTGGCTTTGAGACAGGACCTGAGACCTGGCCCAAGACACATACCTTTGCCTGTATTTATCTGCCAGATTGGCCCCATTGACTTCAGGGTGAGTGCCTGTACAATTGCAGTAAACCACACCTTAATGTCTTGATGGTCAAGAGCCGGAGGGTCCAGGCAAGGTACAAACGGGTCATTGTTTCTAAAGTTATAACTAGCGTTACTAACACAGTGAGAAAACCAATGTGCAGGAGTTCTGGGAAGGGCAGTGCTTTCAATTAATCACTTTTAATTGGCAATGAGCAAGAAAACCTCATTAGAGGCAGAGGTAGACATTAGGGGGCCGAATGAACTAACCACGTTAGTAGGTGTTGGACTGACAGATGGAGAGATGCTGCAGAGCGAGGTCAGGTGAGTTTATGCAATGTCTCCACTAACAGGGTTTAAAGACAGGCTCTATCTATTTCCCTGGAGGAAGAGCAAAATATCAAGGGGAAGAAGTGAATATGAAGTTGGTGGAGCCTGTCTTGTTCAACTACAGCAATGAAACCAACTGGAGAGAGAACATTGACACCGTCATGGAATGGTTCACGGTGAACAACCTTGACTTCATCGCCCTCTACTTCGGTGAGCCGGACTCAGCAGGACACAAGTATGGCCCTGAATCCATGCAGAGGAAAAACATGGTGAAGCAGGTGGACAGAACCATCGGTTACTTGAGGCAGCGTATCCGGGAAAGTGGCCTGGAATCAAAACTCAACCTCATCATCACGTCTGACCACGGCATGGAGACTGTCATAAAGACCAATGAGATTCATATCCGGACAGCAGAGAACTTCACGTTCAAAGACATCCAGTTTGAACTCTTAGATTACGGACCAAACGGACTACTGGTGCCAAAAGAAGGAAAATTAGAGCATGTGTATTCAGTCCTGAAAAATGCCCACCCAAACTTACACGTGTACAAGAAAGCAGACTTTCCGAGGAGATTCCACTATGCCAACCATTCCCGGATCACCCCGCTCCTGTTGTACAGCGATCCAGGATATGTGATCCATGGGGTAAGATGTATGCACAGACATATTTTACTGTCTTTTGGGGATCTGCCTCTCTCCTCCTGTCCTTCTCATAGCACCCTGGTACCTACCCAGCTTTACACCTTCATGTTGATTGGTCTCCCTACAAACAGAGGGATATTCCAGCTCTTTGTGTAAAGACCTTCTCTGCTGTTCAGAAAATAAAAGGTCCAGAAGTCTTGCAGCAGGACTTGCATGAACACAGAATATCAGTTGCAGGATCCTCTCCTAGCCTGGCATTAAGGGAAGGCCCGAAGTCAAGGCCAGCAGGCAGCTTCCCGTTGTGAAGCTCTTCAGTACAACAAAATTTGGATGCGCTGACATTTAGGGAGGGAACTTGCAGGGCTTAATTGGTTGAGAGCTGTGTCTAGGCAGCACCCTCCAGCTCCTCCAAAGTTTAACGTTATTAGATCAACTTCAAAAACTCAAAGAAACCAAACAGACCGTTAAACCCTGTGGCTGCAGAACACGGCACGCGAAAGCCACACGCGGGAGAGGTGGAGGCATCCAGCGGCGCTGCTGCTTCGGTGCCTGCCGCCTCCCGGAGGCCGTGCTTTGGAGGGCTGAAGGGTTTGGGCACTCACATCGTCTCTCCCTTTCAGAGATACAAGGTCCAGTTCAACGTAGGGGAACACGGTTTTGACAACGAGGCCATGAACATGAAAACCATCTTCCGCGCCGTGGGACCGGCCTTCAAGCAGGGGCTGGTGGTCGAGCCCTTCGAAAGCGTCAACGTCTACGCCCTTCTCTGCGAGCTGCTGGGCATCACCCCCGAGCCCCACGACGGCTCGCTGGAGGCCATGAA
Source organism: Fregata magnificens (assembly GCA_013389945.1). Classification (NCBI taxonomy): domain Eukaryota; kingdom Metazoa; phylum Chordata; class Aves; order Suliformes; family Fregatidae; genus Fregata; species Fregata magnificens. The sequence goes on from WAAD01038852.1 coordinate 485,905, forward strand.
GCCCATGCTGCGTGAGTCCCCGGCGGGCACCGGCCGCGCGCCGCGGCACCGGCACCGGGAGCGCTCCGCNGTCCCGGCCCCATCGCCGCATGCTGATGTCCGCTGTGCCCCCCCGCAGCGCGCAGCCTGCAGCCCCCCGGGACTCGGCAACCGGGAAGGTTTCGCTTCAAAGGTGTACAGCCGTCCCCGCCACCGAAGCAGAGCTTCATTACAGCCCTTAGCGGTCAGCAGCGGGAGATGCGCAGAGTGCTGAGGCCAGCAAAGCATCATCCCGGGGCGGGGGGGAGCAGAGTGGGTGGCTGTGCCAAATTCCCCGCACAAGCTCCCCGCTATCGCAGCCTGCCGGGGGGACGGGGCTGCTGCTCACCTGGGCAGAGGCCGGGCACCAAGCTAACATTGAACTCCTCCTCTAGGCATTGCAGGTTCAAGTGCTCCTCTCCCTCCTGCCAAGAAGCTGCCCGTGATGCTGGGACTTGCTCTTGTTCTGGGATGCTGGGGAGGAATATACTAAACTCCACACACACCAGAGGTAACTGACTCTAAGGATACCCAGAAAACCCCCTGGAAGTGCTCTTGTCCAGGCAGGCACATGCCCCGTTTGTTCTTGGTCTCTCCGGGTTTTCTCCATCTGCTTTGTCCCCGTGCTGTGCGTTGCCCACCAGCCGCTCCCCTCAGGGCACAGCAGACCCTTTGCACCTCAAGCAGAGGGACTCTGGATTTTTGCTGCCCGGGTCAGCATTGACACCACCCCGGGCATTTGCTGGGCTAGAAAGAAGGGCTGGACATCCCTCCAGCCGCCTGCCTGCCACTGCCTAACCATCCCTCTGCTCCCCGGCCTCCGTGTGCAGCTGGGTCTGGGCAGGACGGCAGTTGTGTGAGCATCACGAAGGAGGGGTGAATGCTTCATTGCTTGTGGTTCTGAGTGTGCCTGTGCTGTGGCTGCAAGAGAAATAAGGACATAAGTTTGTTGCTTGCCTTCGCTGTGCATGTATGCCTGGAGACCCATCGGGACAAGTAATTCTCAATCTAATTTCCTGGCACTTCCAGCACGGCACACCCCCAGCCGATATCCACAGGCTGCATATAAGTGAAATAAGTAACGGCAGTGCTGTGCTGTGCTTTCCCATCTTGGCAGCCTCCGAGTTCCAGGCACCTCTACCAGAAATGTGTGGAGAGATGAGGAAGGACATGTCTCATGAAGACAACCAGTCCCGGTCTCAGAGAATTGTACAGAGTTCCCAAAACCTCCCCAAATTACTGATCCACATTCCTACAGAACGGCTGAGCCCCAGGGGAGAGATGCCTCTCCCAAGCTTTGGGGTGCACACCAGGATGCACCACTGTGGAAGCTGGCACCGATGTACAGTCTGACCTTGTCAAGGTTACCCCAACTTCCCCGCCTGTTCGAGGCAGAACAACTCCAACTCGGTTTGGACGATGGACAGTTAATACCTGTTGAACATCTAAAGCAATTAAAAGCATATTGAAGTTTCTGAGTGTGCTGGGAGCCTCCTGTAAATGGTGCTGGGCTCTGACACAGAGTGGATGGCCTTGACACACTGAGGAGACATCAAGGCCCTGCTCGTTTCTGCTGGCCACAGGACTGGGTTGGCTGCGGCAGCAGTGTTGGGAGAACCAGCTCTGCTCTGGCAAAGGCAGCCACCCTGCCCAGGAGCCTTGGAGGGATCCCAAAGTCAATCAGTGTTTCCAGCCCCTGCCCCGAGAGTCCTGGGTGCCCCGAGCGTCGTTCTACTTGTCTGACCAAAAATTTCTGTCCCTTAATGGCTGCCACAAAAATGGGAAATACCACCTACACATCCCCGAGCTCAAAACCCACAGGCAGGATGGGCCCCGGCTGCGCTACTCTATAGCAGCACTTATCAGATTTAACCCATCTGCAGCTCTGAATCAGCTCCTGGGAGCTCTGGGAGGGGGACATTAATCCTTGATGTATTTTGGAGAGACAGGAGATGTGGCAGTGACACGGCCAGGACCTCCCAGCTCAAAGCAAACACCCAGCCCCACGGTCCCCAAGCCCAGGGCCATGCAGAGCCTGTCCTGGCTTATGCCACCCATCTGGTACCCCCTCTGCAGCGGGGCTGATGCACTCTGGATGCAAAACGTCCTCATACTTCTCTCTGTAGGAAACAGCCCAGGACCCCTCAGCCAGACTGGGGCTTAGGGGATAGGGAGGAGGACACTCCCCTGTTCTGCAGCCCTAGTCCTGGCCCTTTCAGTGGGGTGTTAGCGTGGCAGCTGCCCCAGACCCCATCCCAGATGCTGAAGTGCCTCTCCCCAACCCTGTGCCTCATCTCAGGGGCTCGATAAACATCTGTTGCCATAGAGACTTGCTCGCGCTGCCTTCCCTGCATCACCCAACGAGATGAAACAAGAGACGCACGCTCCACTCGGAAAAACAGGAAGAAAATGTTTGGCTTGAAACCGTGCTGGGGGTGGGGGTCAGGCCGGCAGCACACAGCGCAAACAGCCCGGCAGCAAACAACGGGGAGGCTCGGAAAGGGGAGCCGCACAGGCCAGAGCTACAAATATTATTTAAAATAATATTAATAATAATAGCACATAGCAACTTTCCCAGTGATCCTGCTGGCATTCTTGGGGCTTTCCACACAGGTCAGCACAACTGTGCCTGTTTTACAGGCAGAGGCAGCCAGCTCAGTTGTAAAGCTGGTATCTCTGAGAACCCGGCAGTCAGAGCCTGCAGAGCTCATAACCCAGCACTGCCAGGCTCCGCAGCGCCCCGTGCCGGGGGTCCTCAGGGTGCCCAGCAGTCAACTGCAGCAGGTACAGAGCAGGATGCTCACAGGGCTGGTCCCAGTCTAGTTCCCGGACCCACACAGGAAACGTGGATTTTATAGCGACCAACCTCCTGATGGGAATTCTTACCTAACAGCTGATTTTTGCCTCAGCTGTGAATGGGAATTTAGCTCCTGATTCAACAGGCAGTGTTTCAGTGAGACAGGGCTCTGTCAGAAAAAATCTCTCGTGAGGTAGATACTGTTCTGGCTGAAGACTGAACCCTGCCATATCCCTGCTGAGGAAGATTTCCGTTGCCCCTGAAATCATACAGTTTGCCATTAGACATACCCTGGAGCAGCTATTTTCACTCAGAGGCAAGGGAAAGAAAAAAGAAAGCCTTGAACACGTTACTTCTTTAGTCCAACTGTATTTACAGCACAGAGCATCCTCCGAACTTCGTGTCTCTGAGCACCGCAGGAACCGGGAGGACTCCCCTCCCTGGCCAGGGACCCGGCCCTGCTTCTCCATCCTCCCCCCGCCCCGACCCTCTCCC
>WAAD01038853.1:3481-14954 GCA_013389945.1 Fregata magnificens
TAAGCCAGTTTAAGCCAGAGAATAGTACAGTGTCTGTATGACTGACATAGAAAAACATAATCTTATTTGCTATTTAGCTATTTCTAGAAACCCAATATTATCCTAGGATGTCTGCAAATAATACAAATGCTGTATTGTGAATGAAACAATACATCAAGTAAAATAATACAGTATTGAGGTCTATACCTGATGGAATGCTTCTAGCCTCCAGATAGTCACGTTAGAAATGAATTTATTTTAAATGTATTATGACTACATATATTCAAGATATTTATGCTTTATTAATACTTAGTCTGGAGAGGATATAAACTGTAAATTGGGATTGTAGACAAAGTTGAATGAGTGTAGACAGGTAGGGGGGAGGTTGGTTGTTTTAAACAGGACACAGTTCCTTATCCACTGATGCAAACAGCACATGCTTGGCATTTTATTTATTTGAAAAAGTTTCATCATGTAGCAATTAACTTAACAATATTGTCTATTCATCTGTGCCAGTGTTCTGAATTATTTTAATGGTCATTCAGTTGTCTACCAAAATGCCTTCCCATCCTGTCCCCCATCAAAAGGTGAAGTTCAACTTCACAGATTTCTCATTAATAAAATCCAAAACCTAATCCTAAAGTCATGCTTGTTTTGGCTTTAAGAGAAGTTTTGTAATATGCCCTAGTACTTTGCAGCCCTCAAGGTAAAGGGAGGTAATCAAGCATCAACCCATTCAGAATACAAAAATTTATGTATGATCTGTGCACTAACCTTCTGGCCTCTACTGGAACACACATAGGCACAACAAATTTAAAGCTATGAACAGGAATAATTTCTGGAGCATGCTATGGCATTATACAACCATTTAAGACCAACTTGGCAATTGAGGATTTCTCAGTTAATATATGATGTGTAACACGTACAGCATGTATGCACCTGTTACAGGCAGCTCATAGATGCCAGGGATAAAAATATTCTCCTTTGAAGATAGTTTGGCCAAATGGAAAAAAAAAAACCAAACACACAAAAAACACCAACCAACCAAAAAAAAACCCCAAACCAAAAAAAACCTCAAACCACCCCAAAACCAAACACACAGATACATCAACGAGAGGGTTACAGGGACAGCACAGAGCAATTGATGTCCAGAATATTATTCCCTATTGCTGATGCTCAGGAGAAAAAAGGTCCTGCAGTGGGAAGGAAAGGAGGCAGAGGGCTAATTATTAAACACACACCTGGTTTAATGATGCCAGTGAAGACCGTATGATGACTAGCCTTCTAAGCATCAAAGTAGCAGACCTGACTTGGCATCTGTGTAATATCCCAGAGAGTGTTTGGGGGTAAATTGTCCCCATGGCTCCTAAGAGTATCGACAATGGAGCAAGGGCTGGGAGAGATCTGGAAGCAAGATTTAGGAGTTAGGCTGAAGTTTGTGGTCTGAAGTGCAGAGCTGTATGCTCTAGAGTGTTCCTAGCACTATCCCCTAGGCTACAGACAGACAGCAGAGTGGAATAACTGGTGTACAGAAGAGTTCAGGTTTATTTTGAGAGGGAGAACTTTCAGATTGAATAGAGTTGATACAGGAAGAGGAGTCACGGGAGGGGGACGGAAATCACACCTTGTGCAACCTTTTGGAACATGGAATAAGCCAAGCTTTCCACTCTACATCTTCAGGCAGAGTTTCTCTTTTCTTTGATGGGAAAATACCTAAAAGGATGTTAAGTTTCTACTACACTCCCTGATCAAATCAGTTCCCAAAAGTAGTAATAATATATTCTCTCTCAAAGGAGAAAAAGTTTGTTCTACTTGCAATTACATGATATTATCATTGACTGATCTATTTTAGGTTAGGGGAAAGGCTGGTAGGGAATAGATAATATTTACCGTGCTCCAACCATATTCAGGGCTCAGTGAACCCTGAAAGGAAAGTGATACCAAAAAAAAAAATCTCCAAGGAAAAACAAACAAGAAATATGGTGGAAAGAAATGGTCTCTTGCTCTCCCTGCGCACACGCAAATAAAGAAACACCCAACAATATTTTGATTGCTGGACATCACCATACACAAAGGTATGTCTAGGAACCAAGCACAGTCAATCAGAATTCCTATTAAGACTGAAGATCAATAGACAGTGGAAGAGACTCCAAGCTGATGAATCATGAACTACAACTGAGGCAAAAAAAGAGAGAAAGAAAAAAAAAAATGGTAGTTAGGCAGAATCAGCCAAATTTAGCCAAAGATAGTTATCCTTATGTCAAGCAAAGACACGCAGAAGAATAAATGCTATTATAACATCTTAATTTATTGACCATGTCATTTTACTACAAAGCATTCATCATAATTATATCAGAGCCAAATAAGCTCTTTTTCACCACGTGAAATGATTAAATACAGTTTGACTTCGGAACAGTAAATACACATGTAAATTTCTTTTAAAGCTGAACTACAAGAAAATTAAACTCAATTAAATTCAGAATTAAACACGTGAGTTTCACACTCTCCATGTAGCAAATAAATAAATAAATAAAATCAGTAAAGCCAACACTAGAGCTGTATAACTAGTAATGGTTATTTCAGGCACACAAAGTTTAATAATCACCTTCTGAGCATGTTTTTGGTCCACACACAGTAAGAGGACAAATATGCTGTGGGAGGGTCAATAACTCAAATTCAATTTTTACACGTGGTAAAAAGTGACAAGATTGATAGCAATATGCCATCCATTCTCATCAGTCACACTTACTCCTCGGACCTCTATTATCCACAAATCCTGCTATACAATCAGAGAAAGAACTACTGAATTATTTATTAAAACTGACACCATCAATTATGCTCCCATGTAAAAAGTCACTGAGCAGCCATTTAAAGAATTATAATACAGATTTTGGTAACTTTTGACCAGGTTAAAAACTACTCTGCTTTGGGAGAGGATGGAAGCTCTTCTCAGACATTTCACATCTGAGAAGTTAAACTTGCAAAAGAATCATTTTCTGCCACTGCAAAACGAAGTCTCATACGTCTGGCCAACAAAAGCTAAAAGTGTGATACCAGTACTCTTCCCCTCATATCACCTTTTGATGTAATCTGCAAAGTCGACAGAGGCATACCTAAAGTGACAGCCTTCGAATATTCTTTCTACATTGCAAGGCCAGCAACAGTGATCGTCATCAATGCCAACAGCCCCAAATAATGAAATGGGGTATGGGTGATATTTCTTGGAAGCCAGCTGGGCTCACATGCCAAACTTCTGATCTCTTGGTACAAGCCAGGCACACAGTTCCCTTTGCCCTTTCAGCACATGGGGTCCTTTTTAATTCACACACGATTTTCATAACATTTCTATCACCTTTTAACATCAGTGTTATTAAGTTAATGTTTTAAGAGACATGAATAACTATATTATCGCTGCGTAGCAATACCAAAATACTAACACAACATTGCATTCAGAAGAGTGAGTTACATTCCCAAAACATCCTGTCTAGACAATTATGCAAAACCGCGGCCCACCGAGGTTATTTCCCAGCGTCACCTGGTGGCCCTCGCTCTGTGGAAATACAGCCCAATCACAGCTACAAAAGTTACTCTTTCAACAGCACCCAGCAGTAAGGGGGAAACCTGGAAGTAACCTAATAGACAAATGATATATAACCCCTCATATATATACCCTCAGCATGGAAAGGTGCCCAGATTCACAGAGTTTCTGTCTGTGGTGGTGTACAAGACAAAGACTGTGCCTATAATAGTAAATTAAACATGCCAGGACTGTCTGCTGGCACTAAGGCCAGCTGGCACAGAACAGCCTGTGTCCGTACTCCCTCACCCTTCAAAGTATGCAACTGCTGGATGGGAATGCCTTTCAGCCTTCCATCTCCCTAGCCATGCTCAGGATTTGTTCAGGAGAATACTGGTTGATGCTGTCCAAAGCCCTGCCAGATTGTTCTAATAACTAGCTAATATAAACAACTGAGTTTTATAGTCTAAGAACACACCCTGGTATTGTTCATTTTACCCATATAGACCTGAGTGACAAGTCCAGAGAGCTCACCTCCCCTTTGTAACAAAAAGTAGCAGAACATAAATAAATGGACGTAACAGAAGGGGCTAGGATAAACCATGAAACAACAGAAGGGATGGCAAAGACGTTAAATAGCTAGTTTTACAAGTACTTAGGAAGAAAGAACAAAAGCTATTAGAACAAGAAAGATGCTTTCAGCTTCAGGTACCCAAGATATCATTTTTTTGTCTGATTGTCATTGGTATATTAGGCAATTACCATCAGAAGGAGTATCCTTCCAAAATTCTGCTGCGGACAATTTACAGTCTAAATGCATCTACAATTCAGTGGTTGATCTAAATTCTTGCCAAGTTCATAAACCCCAGTGAAATTCCAATTAATACACTCACAGTTTTCCCCCTACTTTCGACATTTAGCTGGATTACTTGGTGAACATAGTTTGTTTTAGTTTCTGTGGTATGGAAAGGCCACTGCTATGTCACATGCTCTATTACTGGCATTTTTAATGATGAACAGGTCCACTAACCACAAGGTCTAAATAGAGTTCTTGCTTAAACATATGACTATTTACAATATGAATGTTTATACAAGAACAAATTGGCAGCAAAGGTATTCTTGTTAAATTTATCCTCTGGATCGGTTACTTCAAATTGGATGGCAATTTAAAAGCTATTTTCAAAAGCTTTTTCAGGAATCTTTACTTCTTACATGAGGAATCATGTGGCTCTTTAGACAGGGTTAACTCAGGAAAATATCTCTTTTAAACAGTACTTGGACTGTCAGCAACAGGGCATCCCTCTCCCAGTGTTACCCTTATCTAAAATAATGCTGAAGTTACTCTGTCTGCTCTCCATTAAACTGTAATTAAATAATAACATTTCAATTTTAATAATAAAATTACTGGGAGCATGACAATCAAATGAGTCACAAGCATTAACTATTAAGCTTTGAAAATTAGAGAACTGAAGCTCTGCAGTAACAAGAATGGACCAAACTGTCCACAAATGAAATCCAAGTGGTTTATAAAGTTAATGGACTGCAAGGAACAACTGATTTTTTGTTTTTATTTGCTTAAATTAAATTGAAGGAAGAAAAAGAAAAAACCCCACCAAAACAATGCAAAAACTGCATTCCAGATTGATCAACATACCTAGCCGTAATGTGCAGCCCTTCAAAGGGATTCTTTTAAAGATTTGGGTTGGTTTGTTTGTTTTTTAAACAAAAAGTGCTGAAACAGAAGAAACATTGTTTTTAAAAAAAAAAAATACATGGCCATCATTTTTTAAACTTTCTTCTCAACCTTTGTAAACTTTTGAATAAGCTTCACCCCCAAATTTCATGTGTATTATATTAATCTGAAACAGCCTTTCAAATGAATGTATGGTATTATTTGTCAAACAAAAAAAAAAATAGCATAACTGTGTCTTTTTTTAATGTAGTCTGTGTGCTAAATTAGTGTCTCCCAACTTTCAGAAGGTGAATCTCTTCCTATAAGATCAGTAGTGTTCCACACATTCCTCAGATCATTTCTTCTTCCCTATCTTTGGTGAAAGATGCTTCTATTTTCCATCTCAGGAATGCCACTCCTGGCTCTTAACAATCATCTTCAGACACTTAGTACAGTGGCACGTGACATGACTCTGTACAGAGCCAGTACAGGTCCAGACTTTTTATTTGCTTACTCAATGCCAGTTCTTCCTCTAACCTACAAGATGCTCAATGTCTCATCAGCAAGGCCTTTTTTGCTGATTGAATAACACTGTAATGCAATTAAAGTTTAAGCATATCATTTACTCCTTTTTTGCTGGGCTATTTAGTTACTGCTTTTAGAAGCAAATAAAACGACTAGAATGTTTACTGTTCTGATATAAAAGAACATTTTGAGTAATAGGGCTGGGGTTTTTTTAGACCACTTACTACCATTTTGGCATGCCAGGCGGAGACTGCTAGGGCAGGCAGGGATCCTCTGTCATGCAGACCGGGAGCCACACCACTGCTGGTAGCAGGGGGTTGGCAATTTTGCAGGATCGCTCTGAGATTAGTCGTTGATCAATCTCTTCCTGTATCTGGGCTTAGATGTGTCCAAGTATATGAAACGAGTTACATGTTTAAGAGGGATTTCAGCTGCATGGATTTAGAAAGCCTTATGGAATGGCTGGCTCTTGGTTTTTGATTCAAAAGGAAATGCAATAAATGCAAAGGAGTCCAGTAACATTCAAGTGTGGAAAAAAAATTGTTCAGGATAAAGAACAGAGTTCTTCATGACTGTATATATACTTCACCAAAATAAGCAAGTGAAAGCACTTAACAGCACTAAACTTCGCTGTTAAAAGACAACAGTCAGCCAATTTCATTTATTAGAAGTCTAAATACAAAGTAGTACAATCCAGGTGAGTAAAGTAGTTGCATGTTGCTCAAACAAAATACTTCGGCAAAATTTTCAATCAAAGATTTAATTAGTGAATTTAAATGTCAGGCCAAAAATTATCAGTCACTTCAAAAAGGGCAAAAGTTTCGCACATCCATTCCATGGCTTCTCTAAGTGCATCCTTTAGGTTCAGTCAGTTACCTGCAAACACAAGCTATACTCAGCTCTAACAAGAAACACGGCACATGATTTCTTAAGGTACAACAAAAGCAAAATTTGCAATGAACATGTTTATATATGAGACAAAGCCAAACTCACAAAGTGTGAGCCAACCACACACTGTCTATTTTTAAACTGCATGTCACCCTCATTGTTTCAGTCAAAAAAAAAAAAGTACATAAAATGACCCTTAGGTTTTTTAATGACCTGTCAACTCAAAAATTCTGGAATATTCATGCTTTTCAACAAGAAAAAAAACATTATTACATTGTAATTGCCACAGAATCATAGAATGGCTGAGGTTGGAAGGTACCTCTGGAGGTCATCTGCTCTAGCCCCCCTGTTTGAGCAGGGCCACCCACAGCCAGTTGCCCAGGCCCATGTCCAGACTGCTTTTCAATATCTCCAAGGGTGGAGACTCCACAACCTCCCTGGGCAACCTGTACCAGTGCTCAGTCACCCTCACAGTGAAAAAGCATTTTCTGATGTTCAGATGTGGAGCCTCCTGTGTTTCAGTTTGTGCTCATCGCCTCTTGTCCTGTCACTGGGCACCACTGAAAAGAGCTGGCTCCATCTTCTTTACACCCTCTAGGTATTTATACACTTTAATGAGATCCCCTGAGCCTTCTCTTCTCTACAGAATTTCAGTTTAACGGAAACTGTACAGCAGATGCCATCAAAAATGATGTTGCACGACATATGTTGACCTTGCCTCCAAAAAGTATCTTCTGTGTTAAAATAAGGCTCCTGTCAAATAAAATCATTGAAGCCAATAAAACTTGTAAAGGCGAAGAAGTTAACTATGGTTAGTTGACATTTCTACAACACACCACTTAGTTCCTGGACTTTCTTCAGGAAGAACTAAGGAAGAGAGAAGCAAAACGGACACCTAGCTGAAGGCTTGCCTGTGCATAAACTTGCACTGTTCAAGAAAAACAGATGATTTAAGACTATTTTTAGCTAAACCTGTCAAAAAGCTGCAGGAACATTTAGAAACAAGGTTTACATTGATTCAGTTTAAAATCAATAGACTTAATATAACTCTAAATAAGACAGAAACTAAAGAATTCAAAAATCTATCTGGACACTTTTTAATTAAAATCAGTTTAAAACTAATTCAACCAATTCATCAGCTTTCGTAGCCTGCATATTTAGATAAAGCTGATGATTCAAGCCACTGTATCAAGGGGATGAAAGAATATGTAGCAGAAGCTGGAAGAAAACAGCATAAGGCTTGCAAGCCAATTCTTCTGCTAAAAAGGGTGAGTGAAATGCTGAGCAAAATTAATCTGTAAACTCAATGAAAATTTTAGGACTGAATGGCATTTACTCTGGAAAACAGACACTAATATATTGTCTCTCCACAGATAAACAGCAAATTTACCTTTTTCTATTCACTACACAAGCATTCTGTATTTGAAACTGAATTCTCAAGAGAATGACCACTTTCTAGGACCAAGATGAAGCCAGGAGGAATTCACAGTGGAATGCTATGTTCAAACTTGCCACAGAAGGACACAGAATGATACCTGAAATAGTTAGGGACAATGAAATAAAAGTGAAATACAAGAAGTTTTATATTTATTCAACTGACCAAACAACAGCACAGTTTTATGAATCAAATATGTTCAGATTCTTGTGTAAACTCAGTAACAGTTTTGGGGTTTGTTTTGTTTTTTTCTTCCTGGCTGTGTTTTTGGGTTTTGTTTTTTTTTGTTTTAAAGCTTGCTTCCAACAAATTCAGCAAAATAGATTGAAAAGCAGTAAGAACATGTATTATGCAATTGAGTCTTCTCTCCATTACTGATCACACTGCATTGCTGTTTCCGATTCCATTTCTTCATGTCAATCAATACACAGTCAGAAAGGATGCTCATTTTGTAGCCTTTGTAATTGCTACAATATAAATCCTGAAGTTACTTATCTATATCTTTGATAAACATCTGATAAACATTTTACTGTTTAAAAGTAACTGTCTTCCTGCCAGATATTTTTCACCTTTTCATATTTGCATAAAGTAAGCTCTAATTGGTTTGGTAGTTTGTACAACATGTAGCATTCGCTACACTTCTACAACATGTCCATTTATCCAAGCAAAAACCCCTTTCATTTATTTCTTTTTAGTAACTCGAGTAAATGGCTGCTAAAATTAGACATCATCAGTGCCCCTTATGATAAGAAAAACGAAAGCATATACTGAAGTATTCATATGAATAACCCAGCTAGACTGCTTCTGTAGTTGGACAGTCTCACATCACTGTGGTACTTACTGATCATCTCTGTGTGTTTTCTCTTTGAAACATTGTGCTATTGCTGAGCTATAACAAACAAACCGTGTATGGCTGATTATGCTATTGCACTAACAATTACAAGTTGGCCCTTTTCCATTTTGTTTGTTAAAATCTTCATTAGTCATGTGGAAAGCTACTAAGCATACAGAATCTAAAAGCGTTACAAAAACGTATGGAAGTGTTTAGGAGTGAAAACAATCCATTTAAGAATTTATGTTTCTTAGCTGCAGGACTATAATGCATATTAAATAACAGAATTAAATTAACAAGTAAGTGGTCTCTTACCAGTAAGTAATGAACAGTCCTCCTACAAAAGTAATAATATGCAAACACTTTAGCCAGGAATTTATGGATGGTCATGGCAAAAATCATTCCTTTTACGTAAGACACTAAGGTAAATTCATTTTATCTTTACTTCTTGAAGTCTTAAAAGTAACTATACTATCATTTTATCGTGCTTTGTGCAAATCTTAGACATATTTACAATGTAGTCTATCTAGTAGAGTTACATCAGGTATTAATTTAGTCCAAAAATTGCATCAAATTAACATTCTAAATAATAAAAAACCCCCAAACAAACAGAATCCACTTTACTGAAATATTAGCAACAAACAAATCACTAAACATAAAACCAGAAGTTTTCACATGAATAAGGAAAAAGTCAGTTTGGCAGTGCAGAAGAGAACAGCAGTACATGTACCAAGATAAAGCTACTGCTGCACCAAAGTAAGTTAAAAGTTCTCAAGGCTAAGAGACCCCTGCCACTAATAATTTTTAAACAGCACTGGGGGGAAAAAAAAAGAAATTCTCCAACGGGGCAGAAGGTGGAACAAAGAGCATGCATTCTATTCACCTAAATATTTCAAAAAGAGGGAAAGCTACACAGTAAAATCTTAATTTTGAAGACCCTAAGGTGAAAGGGGTTATGTAAATTGAAGAAAGCCAGTCTCAGATTTTGGGACGGCCTTGTGGCTCTCTGGGATATAGGACTACACTGTTGCATACAACCGACTAGCTCCTGTAAAAAGTTGTGCAGCTACAAAGAATACAAAAAACCCTAATCCGCTAATTTAGAGTAATGTTTGCATGTTTCTGCATTATTTCTCTGGCCACTGGGATGCTTACAATTCCCCACATCTAGAGGGAAAAAATGAAAGTTATCATTAGAATCAATGTGAGATACGTGAAGCACAGAGTAACCCTAAGAACTTGCATAGCATAGTACAAATTGTAAACCTCTCAGATGCGTCAATAAGGTCAGGTCATAGTGCATAAGGAGTCATATATAAGGTAACAGTACAACTGCTAAAAGCAACCACAGACATAAAAGAATTAGGATGTGTTGACAGGAGGAACTCAAGTTTAAAGTTATTTCCCCACAGCCCACACTGGGGGAAACCCACTCCTTGTAAGTTCTGTAAATATTCAGCATGTTTTTACTACAGAGTCCATTAGTGATATTTATACACAGTGATGACCTCATTCCCTAGCACAGTGAATGAACATGAGAGGAAAAAAAAATATTTTGGTTGTGTATTTATCAGCATTTGGGCTCATTTAAATACTACTTGAATAACAATTATTTTTCTCAGCTGAGCAGAGCATCAGGTTGGCAGACTGTGCTTCACTCCTTCTCAAAGTGACAGTTAACCTTGATATCAGTCTGCCAAGTGCTCTGTACTGGCAGCAGAATAAAATTATCATTATCATATAAATCATAAAGATTCTACTGAAACTGAGATAGCTGTCATCCCTCAGCTATTTGTATTCAGTAAGGAGAAAAGCAGGTCGTTGCAGAACATCTTAAAAATGCATCATCCTACAGCCACCACGTTCGGGGCTTTTGAGGCTGTATTTGTGGCTACCTGAAAACGTATGCCAAACATACATGCTAAAATACTCACAGTTAATATACATTATTAATTAAATATCTCTCAGGGAGGTTTGTAATGCAGGCGGTCATTACACTTGAATAATGAATTTAAGTCTGATTTACACTACAGTAATTCCAGACTCAAATGAGATTTTCCAGTTGATGTTGTGACGCCTATCAGCTAGGCAGTTTCCCATCCCAATGATACTTGTGATCACCTGATCTTATTCTTCGAAGACTGCAGTTTACCAATAAAAAAAAAAAACCCAAAACCAAACGAAAAACGAAAACTATAATTCAGTTAGCACTGGATCAAAGTTCAAAATAGTCCTCTTGCATTGATGTCTCATCGCTGTGTCGGTAGGTTGTTGAGGAACGTACTCAGACAACCAGGATTATAGCAGTTGTGCCCACAACAGCCCATTGAAATGCCATATTAAGTACATGCTTCTTCCCTTCTAGGCAGCCCAGACACAGAGGGAAGGAAGAAAATTGAGTCATCTTCTCTAAAAATTTCCCACCTTCAAACGTGCAATGACAAGTGACTGTGAAAATGTTTACAGCCATTTTTGATATGACACTTCATTTTTGTAGTGTGCACACTGTGTGTCAAAGTGTTTTACTGTTCTTGCTGCTACCGACAGGACATTGCTGTGAATAAGACATGGCAGTGAAGCAAGCCCTCTTTTAGAAATATTTTTATAGACTGACAGGCCTTATTT
>WAAD01038853.1:15052-36776 GCA_013389945.1 Fregata magnificens
GGACACACACACTGGGTGTTGGGTTTTTTCCCCCACTAGAGCTGGGTATTTTCTCTGAGCCAAACTACAGCAGGTCTTATACAAGTACCTCAGGAAAGGGAGAGGCAAGACAAAGAACCTGCTCTTTATACCCTAGGCACAGAGTGGCTCCAGAGGATTGTTTCTGGCAGGCAACATGGCAGATTGTATGCAGGAGATACAAGAAGCCATAGCTGTGTTTCTGACCCAGCCAGCAAAATCAGTCCTCCGGGATGGGAGAAGTGCAGTGCCAAAAAGTGCGCTCCCACAAAGTATTTTGAATGAGCAAGCCCAAGTGTCTCCTATGATGCCTGCTGCAGAAAAATGAACTTACTCTGATATAACATGGATCAAGGCTAACGCTTATCCAGTAATCAAAAGCCAGACACTCCTCCATAAAAAGTCCAGTCAAGAATGCCCTTCTTTTCAAGCTATCCAACCAAATTTGAAATAACAGGAACAGTACATTTTCATGCTAGAGACTCAGACAAAATTCCTGTGCAAGGTTCAAGCCCAGTTAACTCCAGCCAACAGTTTAACCCAGAACACTTAACGAATCCCATCCACTCTTACTTTATGTTACTGCAAAAGCTAGCACTGCATTAACCGTAGAAGTTCTGAAACTAGTTTTCCTGTGAATCTACCCTGGCTGCAAGCCCCAAATTTGAAACCTTTTTTTTACCCCCAGTTTGCAACCCTAGTCTAAATGCCGCAGCTATGAGTTTAGCAATCAATTATTTATATCAAGAAATCTGAAATTGCATGCTAGGCAGACATCTAATTTTTCAATCATAAACTTCTCTGAAAATTAAATGTATTACATTCCATCCATCCTCTTTTGAAGGGTTATAACATACCTGATTTTATAGGTAATACACATATTTATGCTGTTTAGGCTACCTAAGATACCAAATAGTGAGAGTGTACAGCATTTTTAAATTCTCTGGATCACATCTATGGTAAAATGACCTTACAGTTGACACCATGTAGTTATTCTAAGCATATTGTAATTATCTCAAAAAAAAAAAAAAAACCCACCCAAAACTATTTAGCTCAGAACTATAAAATCCTAAACGCTGCCTTCTGATGTGTAAACAGACTAATGATAAATTAGTGTAATAAAACACTTATTTGTCATTTTAGAATTAGAACACCTTAAAACATAAAATAAATCCAATTTGTTGCTATAGGTTTATATGTATTACCCATATAATTATGATTGATGCAGAAGATACTGCACTGGTGTCATAGAAAGAAAATAATTTCCTTTGGCAATTTTAAAGTTATAATAAGAAGCATAATAATCTCTACTAGATTTATAATGTATATTTTCAGTGGTGATTACTGTCAATACCTCCCAAACAAAAGTTAAATCGAACATCAACTAATCTTGCAGAAATAAAAGCGCCCTCCTCCCCCAAAAACCAACCTATACTAAAAATGAGGTACTCATCTTGAAAGAATGAAATTATTTGCTATTTCTCCACTGAACAATTTTCTGATAAAGAAATTTCATTATGAAGAGTCACTGCCTAATTTTATACAAAAAGACTACCGCCAGACCATACAGAACAAAATGCTTTTAAAAGCTCTAAATTTCATAAAGGCTATACTAAACTCCAAATTTCCTAAAGGTTATACTAAGTTTAATTAAAAAAAAAAAAAAAAACCACATAAAAACAAAAAAACCCCCCACACCCAAACCTGGAAAAAAAATTGAAAAATTTAAGCTTTGTCAGCTGTGTCAAGTGTTACTCAAAGAGTAAAAAGAGTAATTGCTCTAACTGTGTACCGCTTATTCTTCAAATATAACTCAATCTCCTAAATTAAGCGCAAACCCTTATATTTCAGTCTTAGCTACAGAGTCACCATCTTGGCCTCCACAATATTTACAATATTAAAAGGCTAAAAGTATCAAGAAAGCATATTATCACTCACCTATAGCCTTCTCTAGGCACAGTATGCATCTCAAGTTAATAAAGGCCACATAAATATGGCTTTTGTGCAGAGTAGACAGTAAATTATGTATTTAATTACATATTTCTCCCTAAAAAAGAGAAACAGTTGGCTCTCTGCTATTTTTGTTAACATTAATCAGAGGAAACTTCAGATTCTGGCATAAATTTGACTATCGTATAAAAGGTAATATTTAAAATACATAATGCTTTACCACACAAACACGAGCTGCCATATGTGAGGCACTGCTAAGCATGGTTTCTATTAAGCCGATACACAGTAACTGGCTTCTTTCCAAGCAACATGGAAGTGTTTAAAAAACCCTGTTTAATCCAATTCCACAGCTTTGAAACAAAAATAAATTAAAGTGCTGCAAGAACTGTTAAAATGAAAAATTAAAGGCATGTAAATAAGTGAAAAAAAATTGTCGGAGAAAATGAAAACAAAGATTATTTCAAGTAGATATCTTAATTGTAATTAGCAACATTTGGCATGTGTTATGATATGATTCAAAGCTGCAGCCAATTAGATACCCCAAAAAGCTTGTAACAAAGCTGCAAATGTGTAACTACAGCATAAATAAGTTTTATTGCACACCAAGAAAACAGCACCCAGATCAATTTCATAGTTTGTTTCTGAAATGCTGTAAAGCTTGCTCTGTTCATGACTTTTTAGTCTTAAACTGCAGCTTTTCTGCCAGGAGTTTTTGGAAAACAATTTCATTAAATTCATACTGTTAATTGTAAATCTGTACACATTCCGTGTATACCAAGAATAAAAGATAAATTACAGCATTGCCTTCAACTGTCATGCCTATGTAAAAACAAAACAAAACCAGCAACAACAAAAAGCCAAAACAAAACAAAAATCCTGAAAGAATAAAGTGTGTAAGTTAACAGCTGTTAAAAAGCTGAAGAATTGTGGTATTGGAACTGAGAAAGATTGATTTTTTTAAATAGATTTCCAAGGAGAAAGGAAAACACTTTTTTTTTTTTTTTGAAGGAATAAGAGGTACACAGTGGCATTCAGGAAATAACATGAACTTGTCAGATGCTTTTTTAAAGTTTTCTTAAAAAGGAAATAATTTCTAAGTATTACATAGAAGATCAGAGTTCGAATTCTGATCAAATGTGGGTGTACTGAAGACAACAGCATTAGGCACTTCTTAGATTGTGCCATTTATTTAAGGAAACAAATACTTCATTATCAGTAATGCTGTCAGTCCCAACCAGCAGACAAAGTACCTTCCATTTCCCCCATTTATTCAATAATGAGTAATTTACTAAAGGGTAATGAGTTGCTAATAAAAGCATGTTTCTTACATGATTATCATGAAATGTCAGTGACTGCTTGTTCAGTGCAATAGTACCTACTACAGTCACGCTTTCAAATAACTCTGCTCTATCAAATTTCTGTAAAGAAATTGATCCTTACATAGTTTTTATACAAGATATTAGTCCTCATTTAGGGGAAAAAAAAAAAAAAGAAAAAACCCACAGAAATAGTTAACTAAATTTAAAAGCTACACGTTTAGATATTTCTTTGCAAAGTCTCCTAACAATGACGTAAAGTCTCAGCCAACGTGGTTTTGTTTCCCTTGCTGGCAAGCAATAACTGTTTATTTAACACACTTATTTTAGGGTTTGGTGGGGAGAGAGGGTTTTTTTGTTGTTTTATGAGGGCTGTATTGAGGACATTACAAAAACATGCATATATAATATCAGTTTTATGTTATAAACCAAATTCAGGCTCGCAGGGGAAAAAAAACCCAAACACTTTGTTTAGCTATGTAGGAGAGAGCAAAAGAAATGTCTATGGAAGGTAGTCTGAAAAATCCTGGAGCAGAAAGCATTGGGGACTGCCCTTGTACTTCCTAGGACACTGACTTACAAAGATCAGCTGCAACTCAATATGAAACCACTGGAAGAAAATTTCTCTGTTCAGAATTCCCCATGCTAAAAGCATCAAAGTGTTTCTTTTTACCCTTGTTAACAGTCCTCCACTTCACCTTCCCCACACCTGCAATTTAAACTAGAGCTTTACTAATCATGTACACTAAGCACATTGCAAATACCAAGGATCCCTTCCACGTCCATCACAGGCTCCTTTTTGGGCACTTTTCTGCCCTTTCCTGCTTCAAGGAATGTGTGATCATCACGAGCCCTCCTTATGCCCCAGTCTCCACTCATTTCCGTGCTTCAGCTGTCCTATGGGATGTGCTCTGGCATCCCCCTGACCATCCAAATCTGCACTCACACAATGCTTGCTGAAGTACTCTTATTCTTCTCTAACACTATTTTCGCTTTCCTTTTCCTCCTGGGAGAGAAGTTGTCATCATTCGAAAACTGAGAGAACTGGCAGAAATTATGTGGAGGTATTGTTATGCTGGGAGGTATTAATGGGTGTTGTCAGCCAGTTCCTTACTTCATCATCAGTGAGTGAAGTTGCCAGCCTTGGCAAGCAGCCAGCGGCAGGCTTCCTTTACTGCCTTTCCCCGCCCCATCTTCATGAAAGTTGCTAAGGTTTCCAGCCACCAATGCCCACAATACATCCTGAAGCTTTTGACTGCTGCATCTAATCAATCCTAAAATCACCCCACGACTGCAAGCAGAAATGGAATTAAGTAGATATTCAGAATTCAGTTTATTCAATTAAAAAAAAAAGCTCAGTGCTGTCTAATAATTTTTCATATCAAACAGACATTTTCAGAGATATCAGATCACTGAAGAAACATCAGCTATATTTTAGATGGCCTTCCAAGTACACTGCATCTTGACAGATGGAAGACCTACGAAAAGAAACATCTGTGCATTATTTTTTAAAAACAGATGCTTTGTGAACAATATGACATTGAAAGGTCTAGAGTCACTTTTACAGTGAAAATAAACAGGTATTTTAAAAAATGTTTTAGTGTAGTTGCATGCTTCAGACCTTAAAGCACAAGTGACACTGTCCTGCACTGTCTTAAAAGAAAATAGCTAAAGGAGTTAAAAGATTAAATATTAAAAAGTAACCTGACACTTTTCATCCAAGGTACTTCAAGGTACCAAAGTAATATCCAAAAAACCCACCAGTTATAAGAAACAGGCAAGCTAACTCAAGTGATAAAATATAATCCCAGTGCAATCGTTAACTTGCATGTTTTTGGGATGTGTTTCTTGCTGCTTTTGAAGCAGAAAGGGAATCAAAATTAAAAAATAAAGCAGTTGCCATGAGCACTCAAATACATTTTACATTCATTATTATCCTCAAATGAATGTTGATCCATCATAGATTTAAAAACAACAGGATTCTGCACATTAATATCAACTGCTTCTATGCGTATCTTTTTGATTAAGTTTTGCTATTTGCTGTAAATTCTTAAGAGGCCTGGCCAAGCAAAGTTATATACAATTTTCTGTGTCACATCTTCTCTAGAAGGTTATAGAAAACTAGCAGCAGATCAAAGTAAGGCTATACAGGCCAAAGGTGAATTCCATGGGTAACGTAATGTAACAGGAAGAGAGCCCAGATTCATACCAAGGAGGCTGGAAACGTTTGTGAGAAAAAAAAAACATTCAAAGAAAGCATTCCTTATTCCGGTTTTCATCCCGCTCACACATTAGTATCACGTGCATCACAGTCATGTGCCTATGGCAACAGCCTAATGCATCCCTAACTCAAACAATCAAAATCGCTGATCACAGTTCCTTTTAAAATAAAAATATAAGCTGCTAGATCTTGGGGATTTTTTTCCACTTGAATTTTGTGCCCAGGTCCTCCTTCGGTGAAATCCCTACCAGAAGAAATAGGATTAAGCCTTTTTTTTAGCCAGAGGAGCCACTATACTCCCATACTCCTTTAAAGTGATACGACAAACACGAGTATGATGCCGATCACCCTTTGAGCTTCCAGAGTTTTATGAAGGAACCAGCAAATAAAGACACGCTGTTCTGTGCCTATGCTGCCTTAAAGTTTCTTCTTTGGTTACAGAGCAAGGAAGCACCTCACTGAAGTAGCCTGTGCGTTCTGCACAAGAGTAAAAAGAACTCAACATGCATCCATAATAGTGCAAGAAGCATTCATGAGACACGCTGACCTCTCTCCCTAAGCCAAGTTGAATGATTTGCCATTCCACTTGGCTCTTCTCTACATCACCCCAAGAAGAACTGTGTTTTAAGTCTTCTCAGTGTGATTAGTTTTCACAAGCAAAATACTAGGATCAGATAAGTTGGTTGTTTATCAATTTTGCAGATAGTATAAGAAGCAAGGAATTAACGTAATGATTCCAAACTAATAGAAGAGATAGGACTACATGCAGGGTTTTAAATTTATTGTTTTGGAATGAGAGCCAGTCAGTTTGCCCACTAAACTGCACAGTCCTTTAAAGTACATTTCTGAGCCCCAAGCATCACCCATATTGCTACAGGAAAAAAGAAATAAAATGTATACACATAAAAGGAATTGCAGTAAATACACAGAAAAGAGAAGAATGGTGACAAATATGCTAGAGAACATCAAAAGAAAACACAAAGAGGAGGACAGGGAACAACAGTGACTTAATAGGAAAATTTTGAGCAGTTGCTCCAAGTGATGTCCACAGAGAGCTGCTATGCGCTTTGTGCTGGCTCTCCTTGTTTCCAGCTGCTAAGTTCACATTGAAAGAAGCTAAAAATACATTAAATACTTTCCAAATATTATTTTCCCATGTAAGCAATTGGTATAAGTTGCCACAGAGATGTTGTTCTCTTGCCAGTGAAAAGGGAAATAGTATACAATGCTGACAATAGAAGTTGTATTCTATGAAATCTATTGTCTTGGACAAGACACAGTCCAAAATATGGGAAAGTTTGAAAAGGCATTATTTTAGCTACAAGAATTCCTGACTATTCCCCTCTTCCAGCAAGGCAATATATGAAAATTATACTTAAAGATGAGGTTTTTATCACCCATGAGAAAAGGTATACTCTGCAGTACTCAGAGGTATAATATGTGCAACGTTTCTAGCAATCAAGCTTTGGTATTTCAATGAGGAGAAAAAAAAAAAAGAGAAGAGTGGCAAATGTCTACAGTTTAGGTATACTGTCCCCTGACAAACTGAAATTCCACAATGCCGCAGATTTAAAATACAAATGTACCTGCTTAGCATTCAGGACTCTCCATGACAGTAAATTCAGCTCTATACAAAAGTAAAGGGGCGGGGAAGGCGGAACGGGAGACAACACATACCGAAAACCATCCAGTTCTCTCTGTTAAATGTGAAGTATAACAGGCTTTTTTATGACATGCCTTCATCCAAAAATAGCAGTGATTATACTGCTCAACTCCCACACCCCCCCAGCTTGACTTTTTGACACTTGGGACATTATACATTCTCAGTCCTGAGGAATGATGCAAAGTTTGGGGAGTTAAGAGGACTCTTTCCATTGCCCAGAACCCAAACTACAGAATATGAAATACAACAATACCTAGGGAGGCAGGCAACTCCAATTTCGTATAACATTAAATCTTCTTTTAAAGCTGAACGTGACAGATTTTTTAGGAACTCTGAAATCCACAGCTTTCCACAGTTTTGGAAAGATGCTGCAAGTCGCAGCAGTGATAATCTGCCAATTACAAGGCACATGTGTGAGCAAGACTTTTTTTGTCTTCCAGACAAACAAGAAGATTATACAGCCTATTCTCTTCGTGGGGATGAGGCGGGGGAAGCGTTAAGATTGCAGCTGCTGCAGAAGTGGAAACTGCAACTCCCTTGGAGCTTGTACCGACTGTGTAGCCTAGCATGCCATTAAGGGATGCTACTGTACTACAGTTACTGTTCCATTTTGGGTTTTTTCCTGAACGAGACAAACCTGAAGCTTTGGCCTGCTGTAGTTAACAGAATGTCTTGCAACACATCTTGCAATACTCGACCCAAGTTCCAATTCAGCTCAATATCCTGCCTATCATTAGTTCCTAAATAACTACTTAGGGAGTATTCGTGAATAATACAGCTTTCCTTCACATCTTCTGTGACATTTAGTTTTCAGATTTATTACATTCCTATTGCCCAGTCATGATTTATTTTATATATAAAAGAGGACACATAGTGAAGGTAAGCTGGAATCACAACCATTTCAAGTAGCCTACATCTGTAAGGAACTTATCTTTATGAAATATGGTTTTTTAATAGAAAATCTAACACCTCTTACAACAATGATCTAAATTTCACTAAAACCGAGAAAGGACGTATCAATACTTCAGGGTAAAATATGCTGTACTATAGCTTGGCTTTCTTCATTGTGCTGAAGAATCATGTCTGGCTGATGTATTTATTTTGTAATGTTTAACTATAATAGAAAATAGATGAAGTTCAAATGAAAACACTGTTTAGACTATGTCAACAGAGCATAAAACTAAATGAAGTGATTCTGTATTGACTATAAAAACATATTTGCTAATAGTAAAGTTACTAATGGTTATCTATCAAGATCACAACATGAAATAATTCTGCATCTTAAGAACTGTGTTAAAGCAGCGGACACACTAAGTTAGATGTAATTTTTTGATTTTGCAAAACAGCATCATGCAGTGCACTTTATTGCTATTTTATCATTAGTGTAAATAATTCAAAAAGCCCCAGGAAATCTCCAGCTAATTTTTTTTTTTTAAAATTGCAAGTCACGAAAGGGCTTTCCACTAAGACAACCAATGCTCACTTTATACTTGCTAGTAAAAGAAAATCAGATAACAGTATATCCTGTATACTGAAACAACTGCTTTGTTACAAAGGGAAGGATTCAGAAAACTAGAACAAATGACACTGCTGTAAAAACTATAAGCCTTTTAGGCTCAGTTCAAAGACTTATGCATTCTTCTACAACAGACTGAAGTTTTATATTCATCTCAGCAAATCAATCCACTAATAGGCATCAGTCATCAACACCTAAGTAAAGATCTGCCATTTGAAACAGCTTTGATGTGATTGAAGACTCGCACACAGTCGTAAGTATGACAGAACAGCTTAGCTATTAAAATGTTTTATCTAGCAGAGAACTGTTCATCCTAATTGACTGAAATACTCTTTGAACGCTATTATTGCAAGGCTACTTCACTACGCAGCGCTTTAGTACATAGCCACTTGACTTATATCTTGAGATCCAGCACAACCACATCAAATCTTGTTAGAATATTTTCTCACACATAGTTTTGTCAGGAGACCAAAACAATAAAGCTGACTGTCATTTTTACAACCAGTTGCTTAGTTAATTCGATACTGAAACGTACTGGGATTCATTATAAAAGCTGCATGCAATCAGCCATTTCTATCAATCTTTCTTTTTACTGCACTAATAGAATGAACCCTACTAACCACATCAGTTGAAATGGGTTGGCAGGACTGGATGGAAGCTATTCCTCTGCACCGAGCCCAACCTCTCACTGCAAGAGGTGCCGTGGCAGGGGCTCCTTTAAGCAGCGCTGTGCAGCCCTGGCCCAGCTCCAACACTGACCATATGTCAAGCTGACAGATAAGAAGCCAGAGACAGCCATCTGAAAACAACTGTATACCGCCCCGGCCACCAGGCAGCGAGGGTTTCTAGGCCTACCTCATTACTCATTTCAATGCCAATTTTGAACACACTGAAAGTAAATGTACCCAACAAAAAAAAAAAAAAAAAAAAAAAAAAAACACAAAACCAAAACAAAATGCAAGCACAAAGTCATTATTAGAAAGGCAATGCAATGATACACCCTATTTCAGGAAGTTTGCACTGAATATCGTAATTGATCACCAGAAACACAGTCAGAAGATAAATAATAATTTGTGCCTATAACATTTTTCCTTCTCCATTATATTCATTGTGTGTTAACAATTTGCAAGAAAAAGGAATCAAACATACCAGCAACTGCCACCAAGGTTACATTTTACAGAATCAAACAAAATGCTATTAATACCTCAAATGAAGGGTGACTTGATTTTTACCCTGTATCTATTAACACATCGCAGAGTCAATCAGTTTTTACCATTACTTTTGTTACCAGGAAGTATGTCATATCAATTCCTTGTATGTAGGCAAACATTATCTATCAGCTTTTTTTCCAAAATTACTAAGTAATCAGCACAAACGAATAGCTAAAATTTACTCCAGTCCTCTATGCAATTTCCATAATTCCATATATTCCATTTCCATATTCCAAATTAATAAAATCCAGGTGAACTTACCTACAGTTTGGAGGAGGGTCTAATGTAATTTCTGCAAGTTCTTTCTGAATTCTTAAGAGAAAAAAAAATATTAATCAGGACTTTTTTGCAACATATTTCTTTCAACTTTATGAACATTTCTACAGCAATTAATAATAAAAAATAATTCTTATAATTTCTGATGGAGAGCTGATGCTATAAGGTTTCATGAAACTGCTCAAGAAAATGTTGAACTAAAAATCAATTCTTTTCTGAAAAATGAGCCTCCAATCTGGGACAAGTTAAGCCATGAGCAGCCACCTAGAAAATCCCACTTTCTTCTATAGGTTGGGGTTCTCAGCTCATTTGCTCACTTACACAACAATAAAACGTCTCATATACCCTCCTTCTCTATTTCCCCTCTGCCTATATGCCTCATAGCTCTTGCTCTCCAGAATATTTGACTTCTTAATGTATCATCTCATACTGGCAGGGCAAAAAAACCAACTTCAGAGGAAACTTGTCTCTCACCCTCCTGGAAAGAGCCCATCCCGGTCTTCTCCATAACCTCCTCCTAGGTATTGGGGGGCTGCTTATCAGGTCCCCTGAAGCCTATCGTCAAAGAGAAGTGCTCCAGCTCCCTGGGTAGGCTGGGGTTCTGCCACTGGACTTGTTCCAATGTGTGCCGCCTTTTTACTGGGGGGCCCAAAACCAGGTGCATGTTATTCCAGATGCAGTCTAATGAGAGCTGAGTAAAGGGAGACAAATCACTTTCCTCTACCCACTGACTATGCTCCTGTTAATACAGCCCAGGAGGCAGTTAGCCTTTGTTGCTGCCTCAAGGTGAGCTTGCTGTCTGCCATGGCCCCCACGTCCTTCTCAGCAGAGCTGCTCCCCAGCCTGTATCATTACAAGGAGTTAGTCCTTCCCACATGCATGATATTACATTTGTCCTTGTTGAATTTCATGAGTTCCCTGTCAACCCTCTCTTGCAGCCTGCTGGGGTCCCTCTGAGCAGTAGCCTGCCCTTGTGTGTACCAACTGCTTCCCCCGAACTTCTCATCTGCAAACTTCAGAGTGTGGTCTGCCACATCCTCCAGGTCACTGATAAATACGTGAAGCTGGGCAGGTCCGGTACAGATCCCTGTAGTACTACACTCATTATGGGCATCTTGCTGGAGGTCTTCCTCCAGGCAGAGCAACTTCGTTGTTTGTTAAGGATTTCTGGATATTCCCAGGCTCACTCTCCCATGCCAAGTCCTTGAATTCCTGATCTCTGCCACATCTGGCACTATGGGCTCTTTTCCGTTATACCAGCGTCTGCATGAGAGCCAGTATATCCCCCTCTGAAGAAATTTAAACATGCAGAGTAGGAGTTTACAGAGTTCCCAAAGGAACTTGTAAGAGTTTACAGTTCCCAGAGACTTGCCAGAGTATGATCCCATAAGCAGGACTGTGATGGCCACTTTCCCTATAAACTACGCCCAAGGCTTTTTTATAGGCTACTTCAGTGCAAAAACATGAACATTTAGAAGGAGAAAGGAAAAGAACAACAATTCAATGTTCCCTCAGTATTTTCTTCCTCCCTTCTCCTTCACAGGATTTCACGTACAGGAGCAGATTGCTATTCATGTTATTCCCTACACTAAGGAAGAAAACCTGCATGATAATACCACTCAAATTCCTGAGATGTGTGCTCGAGCCACAACCCAAAAGTTCAGGCCTGAACTGAAGTACACACATTATCTTGTTAAAAATGACTGCCACCCATTTTGCACATAAATACAGGCAAAGAAAATGGTTTATCAAAATAATCATTCAGGTGTATTGGCATATATAACATAAAAATGAGCAGTTTAATTCACTATATAACGTTAAGATCCAAACACAATCTTATAAGCTAAGGAGTCTCACAGCCACTATCAAAATTCCCCTTATGCCACTATGAGTTGATTTTATGGCTATAATGAATAAATGAACCAAAGGCAGTACAGGAACTGGCCTAAACCAGAAACTCCAATCCTTTATCATTCACATTCTGAAATAATTAGGACATATGTGGGCAAGATTTGTAGGTAGAGGTAATAATAATTTATTAGATCAGCCGATATCGTTGAAAAGATAAAAACACTCTTTCAGATGCTTCGCTTTTCTTCTAACTTCTATGCACCCCTACCCTACATACACACACACTAGTTACTCCTGTAGAAGGGGAGAAATTAGATGTTTATTCGGTTTTTCTACTCATTGAAATATTTACATCTCCAGTACATAGAATTTCCCCAATAAATATCATTGCTTTCTTGTAAAAATACAGGCACAGGCTGCTTAATCAATATTTGCAGCAAGTCATTGTAGTAACACTGAAAATCCACCACATTTTTTAAAAGGGCAAATCTGATTAGTGAAGTCTAAGCACAACAAACGTTGCTTTTAAAAAGTTACTCCATTTAAACAATCCTAACTGTTCACACCTTTTAGAAAGGAGATCCTACAAGTGTGGGAGATGCTTAAAATATTTCTTCTGTATATGACATTTCTGCTGTGTTTTTGAAATTTATACTATCACAAATTCAAATCACAGAAAACCTAGGTAGCATAGAATCTTCAATTTTGTGTTTTATGGGTTGTTTTGCCTTTTCTGCCTTTTGGGAAGTTACAGAATGATAGCATTGAACTTCTACAGAGTCAGAGATTATTCCTTTGCTTTACATACAGTAGTAAGAGCAGTTAAGATCTCATTGCATTACAATGAGTCTGAGACACATCAAGAATGGATTGACAAGTGCAGCTTAAGTCCTTGATCAAAAACCTTATATTCTTCCTCCTAAATCCTAACCCACGTCCCTTCCATTCTGAAAACAACAGGGTACAGAGCTCTCTCCTTTTCTCCCTCTGGTCTAGTTCAAACTAAAATTTCTAACTTCTAATGCCAAGAGCGCTAAAATGGTCCTTTTTCAAGCTTTTCCTGTGACTGAGCAAACAAGAACAAAATACCTTTCTGCTTCAAGTGATAAAAATTGATCAGATGGTACTTTCTATTTATGTTCAAAAGTCCTAATTGCTTTTGCAAGCATCTAAGGTAAAGAGAAGTTTCATTCATGATTATTTTTATACAAACAAGATACAACATATTAATATGATACTGTCCATCAGTTGCTCCTCTGCAAGTTGTCCGTGTTTATTCTCCTACTCTGTGGCATCCCAAACTGAAATTAATATACACACCTTACACCTCTTTTGTTGCAACCTTAATTTACCTTGCATTCATGCTGAGAGCACATTCATAAACGGTTTCTGTAGAGAAGCTGACACGCAATAGCTTGTTCACATGTCACAGCATTCAAAGTTACAATTAAATTGTCAGACAACATCCCAGAGAGCCTTGCACTGATAGAGACCTCCAGTGTGCAAGGTGGCCTTTGTCTGCACAAGTTATTCCACTGCTCTGGCACTTGTTTCATATATCCATTGAGTTGCCCTCAGAAGCTGACATAGGAGAGGATGTGCCTCATTTCCTTCGCTGACCACAGAGGGTTCACCGCGAGAATATGTGGCCTCTGGCAACAGAACATTTTTTGCAGGGTCCTTTCTGTCATCTCTTTCTTTGAATTTTCTGCCTCAGGACAGTTATGTTTAGCTATGTCAGAGAAGAAAAAGGACTCTAAATTAAAATCATTATATATATCCAGTTCATATTTAAACTAATGACATACTGGTTTACTATATATTGGGGAGTGGGGTGACAGCAGGGAGAGAAGCCCTTGCTAGTAATCAAAGCCCTGGGCTGTACATATAGGACATTTAATTTGCAATGTCAGATCTGATACTCTTTGTTCGATCTTAAATAAGTCATTTGACCCCTCTCTCATATATACACACACACACACACACACAAAAATGTCTTTCCCCTCCATTTTACTAACAGAAAAGAACAAACATAGTTGCCTTCCAGTAATAGTGCAAAGGTTAATCTACCCCTAAATTCAGAAGCATGAAAGTACACTGTGGATTTCAAATATTATTAATTCTCACAGACACATATTTACTACTGTTCCAAGCCTAGGGGGACTGTGTGTTGTTTCCTTCATGAAACAGTTAAAGTTCTCTAAAGCTAAGACAGAACTGAACATGTCAGAGGATTTCCCAATTAATAGGAAAAGAAGCAAAATGAAGGACTATATGACAATGAGCTATTTTTATGACATCTGCTTTTCTAAAATACATGCCTCTTTACCCATAAAAGCCAGGTGAACCAATACTCCACAGTGAAGAATATGCTATTTAGAAAATACTAAGAAATGCAATCACTGGTATGTATTTCAATCTTACATAAACTGTGACTGAGCAGGAAATTGATCTAAAGATGGTTAGATTCATGCTTATTCATGCATATTCTCGCCTCAATACTAGATACACAATAAATGACACGGATATTTCTTATAAGAAAAAGCACTCCATATTTTGCCATCATATTCAACATGCTAAATATCATTCCCAGATTCCTTGAAAATAGTGCTGTGATAAACTCCTCTGAGCAAAAAAAAAGAGGAGGGGAAAAAAAAAAGCTCATTTTTATTTTGTTGAATTTCAAACAAATTTAATCTACTACCTATTTGCTACTCCTTAAGGTTGTGACTTCTTTCAATAAAGAAAAGAAAAGATTACAACTAAAGTCTTAAAGTTCACAATTCATTGTAGGTACAGATATTTATAAAAAAATTCCAGGACTGGACACAAAGGTTGACAGATTTTCAACTATCAACTTCAGGAGCCAAGCAAAACAATACATCTATTTGTTGAGCTACTATGTCAGCCAAGAATGGTTACACTTCTCTCAATCCAAAGGTCATGCTAAGATTTGCTACTTAAGAGGTAACAAGATGCCTGCTGTTTTCAAGGACAGCAATTCAATTCCATGTCTGAACTGTAATTGTGATATGCAGCGAGTTTCTCAATCTTGACATGTTAGGTAAGAAAGGTTGCTATTTAAGGTGATGCCCTCTGGGTGAGGAAAATTGAAGGACTGGTACACTGTATGACATACGCTGTAAGCTATTACACCTGTATAGCAGCTAGTCCTAAAAGTATTAACAGAGAAGGACGGCATGTGATGGCATTCTGCCTTCTTGATGCCACCTATAGAAATGCTAACAGAAGAAACTCCACATCTTAAAAACAAAAAATCTTATTCCAGTATGAATTCAAGTGGTTTCATACAGCCTCCATAATCAGATCATTTTGGAAAGCAGTAAGCTGCGGGAGTCATTCATACATACGACATGGTAGCAGTTTACTTCTACACAAGCAGAAGTCAGCACACTGCTAGATGTTGATTTATGTAAAACCTAATGCTACTGAAAATTCTTTAAATCTAACTGACTACATAAACATACAAATAAAAACCAGAAGTATTCCAAATACAAATGCACAAACCTTCATTCTAATCCAAGATATACAGTAGGTATCATAATGTAATCCAAAAATACTGTGACTACAACTCCATATGCATGAAAAAGCTTTCCAAGTGAGGAAACATGACTTCCAAACTCAGGTTAGACTCAAGACTGTAGTCTGTGACTTTAGCTCCCGTGTTACGTTAACTTGCTGGTGTTCTCTGCTCTAAAACAGGAATTAAGGAATCTTGACCAAAGCTGCAGCTGCAGTACACTCTGTTGTTTGGGGTTTTACTGATTTTAGCAGAGTTGACTCCTTTAACTGTAATGGAGTTATTAGAGGGAACTGCATAGCGAAACACTTAAGTGAAGATTATTATGACTTTAGAGTAATGCCATACAAACCCACAGAACTCAAAAGCTAGAAAAGAAAAAGTTGCTAAGTGTATATTCAGTCTTTTTTCACTAGGACAGCTGAATTACTTCAATTTATTTCAATTTTTAAAAGATCACTTTTTTTAACCCTGTCAAGAACAACATTCCCATTGAAGGAGTATAGCCTTATTCCTGCACTATTTTTCATTTCTAATGAACAAAAACGATAATGTTACTATGAAGATATTTTATATAGACAGTTTCTGTAATACTCATCACACAGAGGACTCTATGCCATTTTTCCTTCCTTCATGTTACTCCTCGCCTTTTTATCCTCTACTTTAATTTCTAATTTTCCTTTCTTGAGGCATTACTGCTTTTAATTAAAAAGCAAAGAAACAAAACCTGTAATATGAAAACATGGCCAGATTAAGAATGTTTACAGAAATGTAATCCCAAGTCTAACACAAACTACTGAATACTAAAAAAAAAAGGAAAAAATACTATGATACTATTAAATAACTCTGTTACTATAAAAACTATGTTGTTGTGATCGTTCCACAAAGTGCTATGACAACCAGCACTCCTAAAATACATTTTTTCAAAAATATAAAAATATTATTTATTGTGCACATATCTACAGAACTCTTATAAATCATCTCAGCTTTAAAAATGCATAATCAAAGGCTTTCCTTCAGTATTAGTACATATGTGAAACTGGCTTTAGAGTCTAACTGGCAAACGTACCGATGTCAGCAACTGGCATAATTAGTTTCAGCAGAACCGTAAGCAGATATGATTAAACTTTAAAAGGTTTAAGTAATTTTATCACTGTGAAATGCATGTTGATAAAAGCTCTAAGCTTTGAAGATACAAAGCTAAGATTAATAGACCAATTTCTGACATATCATTATTAATTTTTTAATAGGATAGTGTCCACAGGCCTTGTCAGAATTGTGGCATCATTACACTAGGTATTGTACATAGACTCTTTTCTAAAGGTGTTAAAAACTCTTTTTTATGACCTTAAAAGTCATGACCAGTCCAATATTCCTAATATTTAAAAAATAACAATAGCAGGAAGCAGACGAAAAAGAAGGCCAGAAACCGCAACGGCTGTGAGGATTAACTACATGAATAACATCATGGTTTGAAGTGAAAGCTGGAGGGTTTTTTTTTCCTTTTAGTCATAAAAGGAAACATGGGCAAGCTTTGCCAGCCATCCTGTAAGTGATATGACTAGGTAATTTCCTAACAGTGTCATAGTAGGAATGGGTCTTCAGAAAGCATTTCACCAGGGAAGAAAAAAAGGAGAAAGGCTAGCTGTAAGGAAAGTGTCTATGGCAGAAGAAAAGCATGACGATGCCTCACTGGAAAGACAGAAGAGACGTCAGTTCAGAAAAGCATGTAAATGGTAAGGGACAGATTAAGCCAAGACAAAGACTTGAATCCTGAAAAGATGTACATACACATTTATATACGGGTATTTCCGGACTCCTACTACATTATATACGGGTATTTCCGGACTCCTACTACACACATAGGTTATAAATTACGGCAATAGGGCCTTGATGCTTCTCCTTTACCACAGCACCATAGTGGCACAACTCCAATGGTTTTTCTTGTAGTTTACACAGCCTTGAACTAGCAAAGAAACAGGATCTGGGAATTCTGCATCAGGACAGTCTGCAGAATTGGTCTCTTGTCAGATTATTTTAAAAGTGTTTTTTAACTTCAATCACTATAATCCCATTTGAATTTTGTTACCTAGACTAACACCCCTACATGTACTAATGGAGCAACATTAAGCTGAAAATTCCTTCTGTCTGGTCCAAGCAAGACAATCGTTATCTAGAGATTGACACGATAGCATAGAATAATTTAAATAACTATTCTACAAACCCACCTTTCCTCTCAAGCAGAAAAGAGAAGGAAAAGAAATGGGTATTAAAACAGACCACAATTTAAAGTAATGAAACCAACATGCATTTGTTGTTCACTCAAATGTTTCTGACCTGACCATCTGGGAAAAGGAAATGCAGCACTTTACAGCAATAGGTATTACGGTAGTCCTAACATGCTGAGTTACTGAACTGTCTGAAATGTTTATGGTTAATTAACTGTAAGTTACACTGACAAGTTTCAACATCAGTCATACATACACATACAGAGATATATTTTATAAGGCTACAAAACTGTCTGAGTTTTACTAGCAATAAAAAAATGTCAGCTTTTATCATGCAAGCTACTATTAAAACCATGTGAAAGAGCCAATCTGTCAAAGAAAGGAAAAAAGTATACAGGTCTCATTATTGTGACCAGTCTCAAAAGGCTATTACACTGACATAGTAGTGTTATAATAAAACAATAAGAAAATTAATATACTCAGTCAATACATACATCTGATGGTCAGCTGAAAAAAAGAGAAAGGAAAATAAACAGCCAGAAAGAACAGTGTACCTTTTAGCACTAGTTGACAGTTTAGCAGCTGTTTTGCTTGATATTTTGCCCTCTTTTTTCTTGGGTTGAACTTGCTCCCTTTCTTGTTCCTGCTGAACACCTTCACGCTGATCTCCATCAGAGCTGCCTCCACTAGTGCTTGGACTATCATCAACTCTCTGCCCCTCTGTAGACATGGCAGATGCCGCACTGAACAAAAAAACAAACAACAAAAGTTAGCTTTTTCAGAAGAAACTGTCCAATAGTATTTCTTACACACCTTAAGGAAATGACACATGAGATTTACGTCTTTCTCTTAATACATAACGCTTGTGTTACAGTACTTCAGTAATCTTAGTACTGAAGAGTTTTGCCATAAGCATCTTAACAATAATTCAGGAGTTGGTCACTTGAAACCCCATACCAAATAAATAATAAACCCTTATATATATGAAAAGAGTAAGTTACTGTAGTTAAGCAGGAAACACAATTCTGCAAGTATAATACACTTATATAAAGCATATATAGACATTAAAAAAAAAAATATAAAAAACACTGTGAATAGTATTTTTCAACCGCTCGGCAATATCATGAGTTAGCTATCTCATCACTATGCCACTGGTTCAAATCCAGCATAGTTTGTTAAAAACTGAGAGCTATTACTATCTTAAGACTCTCTGTTATCCCAGATGAAATAAATCTGTGGGCTCATTCCAAGTCTATAATGTGGGTTTCCACATTACAAAATCCACATCTTGGCATGCTCGATGGAAACATTCACAGAACCGAAAGGCACTAACACAGGACTGTTTGTATTTACTAAAACGGTACGCTTCTAGGGCAGTAAGCATGCTGGTAGAGGATGTAAGGAAGTTTTTTCCTGACAAATTCTGTTCAGGCAACATGAGGCAACAAAGCTACCAGAGAACACGAGCGACAAGAAATGTCAGTCTATCAGAAGTCAAGTTAATGCTTTATTTGCACACTTCTGATATTAGTTAGCTATTTTCATTTCTTCCTTCGTTTTAAGTAGTATAACAGTATGCCAACAGATGAGGAATTACAAGCCCACTGTTACAGCTGTCATGACTTCTCAAACTGTTCTAATGAAGGGCAGATGTCCACGAAAAACTTTTACTGAATTAGCATATGTGGTGGCAATGACTGTTAGAAAATATGACAAAAAAAACCCCAAACCCAGAAGGTCTTCCCTTTAACTCCAAACCTGTACTTTATATATGTATTTTTTATATCCTCCTCTAGAGATTTTAATAAAAGAACCACCTTCAAAGCACAAAGGCCCAAACGTTACTTGCTTACACCCACGCAATCCCCATATATCTGTGTGGTTTTCTGATCGAATCTGTCTGAATCAAGAATTTGCTCTTTCATACACAAAGAGTTTTAAATTGCTGTGACCTTCGACTTGCTTTTCCTCTTACCTATGTACAGACACTATCACAATTAAGAACAAAACTATTCCCCTTGACTATTATATGTTTTAATACTCTCTCAAGGGAGAATAATGAGATTGCAGGCATGCTCATTCAGGGGATTAAACAAAATTCATCTCCCTGCACGTATTTATGGAAAGAGACAGCAAAGAAAAAGTAAAGTAACATCAATACCAACAGGGTTATGTTGAAAAGGTTGCTTTTTAAAAAGGCCGTAAGTGTTCTCGTTATAGCTGCATGTAAGAAAGTAAATGTACTCCTATTCTGCAAAAGCCTTACCAAGATCTAATTCTATCAAATAGTACACACCGTGGTGTGGAAGAACTAATCTTTTCAGGCGTTACTGACACAATCCAACTAACTTCAGGAGGAATTAGATCATTTTTGTCTAATTTATGAAGCTACACTGAAAAGGAAATCTGGAAGCATGGCATCCCTTCAAAATGTTTAGATGCTAAAAGAAATAGCAAGTAATAGCAAGTGATGGATATGGGACTAGGTTTTCCTTAATCAGCTTAAGCTACATTTTGGATTGTATTATGGAAAAGAATACGTTTTCATATATAAATTTATATAAAAACACAACACCTAGCCTGCTCACTGAAGTAACTGAAACAATGCATAGTTTGCATCCTAAAATTAAAATACAAAAATTGTTCATTCTTAGAGAACAATTTTTCCTGCAGTAGAGCTACAACATTAT
The DNA here is from genome assembly GCA_013389945.1 of Fregata magnificens. NCBI lineage: Eukaryota > Metazoa > Chordata > Aves > Suliformes > Fregatidae > Fregata > Fregata magnificens. Next base: position 35,534 of record WAAD01038853.1, read on the forward strand.
ATTTAACATAATTCATATATTTATACAGGTTAATGTTTAGATATTTACATCCTGGTTGTCAGATTTTAGGATAAAAGCAACAGAAGATTTAGAGGAAATAAAACACAAAAGTATCGTATTCTGACAAGCCAAAATATGCATTTAATAACTATAATACAATTTTGATAGTAGATACCCGTTTTCTTTGCTTCTACATACAGCTAAAATACAATCTCATCTTTTTTTATAACACTTTATTTGCTCTAGATTTTAGTTCTGATCTTTGCTTAATACATCTAATTTTAATGAGAAAAATTCTCTTCACAATGTACATAGGCTTTAACACTGCAGGCCAAAAAGTTAAAAGCATATTTAATAACGCCTATATGCATAGGACATCTGCTGTGAATAATCTTGGCTATAAATATTACTATTATCCAAAAACAACTGTATTGACTTCATAAGTTCCGGTTACTATCCGGCAGACAAACACTGTAACAGTAGCCCAGAGCATATAATTACTGTAACATGTAATGCCAGCATTTACAACAGGAAAATGCTTAAATCTGACATTTGATGTCTGGCTAGTTTCTGGGGTTTTTTTCCTCTCTCCTTCTCTCTCTGTTCCCCTTTCTGACATACAGGCAGTTCTTTCCATGCCCTCTCCTCACGATACCTGCAATTTTAGGAATTTTGCGTAGTTCAAGGGATGCTCAATAGTGTGGTAAAAGTGTGTTTTAAAGGGCCTGAAGTTAGACTCTTCAAATGTGGTCAAACTTAAAAGACAAACAAACACATGAACAAATAAGAGAATGGGGGAAAAAAAAAAAAAAATGTCAACCGAGAGGATGACACTGTTAGGAAAACATTTCACTGCCACGAATGCAGACAGAGAAATACAAGATACTCCTTGAATCTGGACAGCCATGAGTGTGTTTGCAACTGTCACACGGAGTGAGAGGAAAGACACACGACGTCCAGGTCCCCGGCTGCCAGGCTATTCTACATTCAAACGAGGGTTGCTAACCTCCCTGCTGTTGTGCTGAGAAAAATGAGCAGAGGGGACAGAGGAAGGAGTGGAAGGGGACTTAAGTGTCTCTCCCTTAGCGTGAGATGATTCAGCAGAGACACGCATTACAAGTGTAACTACAACCATCAATTCTAAGCGAAGAGTGTCCAAAAGATCCTGCTTCTGTCATATATATCCACTGGCACCTTCCCCTCCCTCCTCGAAAGAAAAAAAAAAAAAAAAAAAAAAAAAAAA
>WAAD01038854.1:0-19269 GCA_013389945.1 Fregata magnificens
CACCCCGGCCTCATGGCTAATGTCATGCAAATAATAAGATTATCTGGATGTTGCCTGGGTGTCTGCCTCGGTGGGCTCATCCTGGTGACGGCGAGACTCACGCGGCCCCGAAAGTCATATTTATTGTTGTTTTTTTCCAAATGACCTTTCCACTTTTTTTCTTTTTTGGTCTTACTTTGACATTAAAGGGAATTTCATGCTCGTTATACATTTAGCCCAAAGCCTATGTATGTGCTGTCACCAAGAGTTCTTATGGAAAAATATGATGTCATCCAAGGCAGCACAACAAAGATCGTTGCTACATACCTCCATGTATGTGTTGAAATGAGAACTCTTGAAACACTGGGAAATGCTATTGCAGGCTAATGTGATTCATTGTCATATTCGGAGCCTAGAGATTGCATCGCAAGGCCATCAGCGCTTAGATAGACATATAAGCAAATGTCTCCCCTTCTAAATATGCTCCCATTCGACTTACTTTTTTTCAAAAGCAAAACCTACATTAGGTTTTTATTACTTAACAGTGTAAACAAACAAAACCCCCTTCAGATTTATAGTGAGATGGCACTGAATTTTTAGTTCTTGTGCTTTTCGTTTGTTTGTTTGCCTTTTTTTTAAAGTCCTATGAGATTACAAACGAGGCAAACTCATCAGAAAATGGTCACAAGTCAAGACTTGCGTAGCTTCCGAGCCTTGGTTGCCCAGCAAGGAGGCTGGGACCGTTTCCACTCCTTCTGCGTTCTGCGGAGAGCGATTCAGCTTTGGTAAATCAGGCAAAGCTCTCACCCCCTCCATTAGGCCCGGTCCTTGCCGCTTGGCCTGGCTAGGCTAGCTCAGCACCGTGGGCTGTGTGGCAGCAGGAGCACAGGAGGGCTGCGTGGCAGGGAAGCACGGGGCAGGGGCGATGTCCCGAGCAGCAGGCTCTGGTAAGGGGTAGCGTTACAAGTCTATCCCGACACAGCCTTCCAAGCTGTGTGTTTCATTTTTCACTGCTGAGGAGCAGCATGTGCTCATCCTGTGCCGCCCGGATGCTCTGGCCTTGTAACTACCACGGTCTTTGAACCTCCGGCTCAGAAAGCCACCGGGTCCCAGCTGGGCACCCAGCCAGCTTGTCCCAGGCTGTCCAGAGCCCGGCCACGCGTGCTCTTCCGCTGAGCGGGCAGGGAGACAGAGCTAGGCAAGGAAAGACGGGGTGGTGGGGAACTGAAGGTACTGCGATGGCAGGGAAATTAAATTGCAACCTCAACCGGATGCAATGATGAAGTGACTTTTGCTCTTTTTTAACAGGGCACAGCGGCTGCCATTACCAGAGCAGTGTAAGTCCTGCAGGAAGCAGGACAAGCCGATGAGGGCAAGTCTGAAGGGCTATGGCTCCCTCCCTCTCCTCGCTTTTTGAACCGGTTCCTACGGCCAGTCCGAATCATCTGTATATAGCTGTGTCTGAGCAGCAGCAACGGCTGGCATGGTCTTAGCTACGCCGAGAAGCCAGGCAGGCTGCAGCTAGCCCCTAGGGAGACGAGGTTAAATATTGATGTAATGCTTGCCGAGAACTTAAAGTGAAGTCTATCAAGGAAGGCAGTTTTTTCAAGATATGCTTGTCTAAGGGGAGCAGCACAGAACCCATGAGAAAGACTTGGGTTTTTTCCCATTAAAATTGAAAAAAAACCCAACTATAAAGTGATGGTAGAGTAAAAGGTAGGCATGAATGGCTGCTCTGGCCATTACAGTAATTTTGGCCTTTGTGTAACAGAAGACCCCAAAGTGACCACGTATAAAAGAAATCACCAGGTTTTTAAGAGTCTTGGTATTTTTGGTTTCGTAACTCGTGACGCAGCGACGGTGGCAGTGCTGCAGCTCTGCAGCTCCAAACGAAGGAAGCCAGAGCTGTGGTTTCTTACCCTCATTAAAATGGAAACCCAAACCTGAAACAATCAAAGTCAAGGGCTAGCAGGGTTGACCTACTGTGGAGATAATGCGATCATAAGACAAAATATTTTGCATTTTAAAAGATGAAAGCCATTGTTATTTTTCTAGTGCTTTATCATCATGTATTGTGTTGGTAACTGTTTCTAACTATGTTTTCCCCCCACACCATGTTTTTCTGCTCTCTGACTCTACAGATGAAAGTAAGTTCTCTTGAATAAGTGAATCATTCAAAAATAAATAATTGGTTCTACTTTTACGTAGCTGTAGTTAAATAATTCTCCTCACAGAAGAAGTCTGAAATACGGATTAATCATTTACTCTTGTTATGAAATGTAAAAAATGTGGATCTGCTGATCTCATTAAGTTTTTAAGAGAATTAATATAAAAACTTTTGACAAGATAGTGAAAACTGAACTGGTGTTTTAACTTGCATAGATGCCTCGAGACTATTTGGATACAGGTGCAGTTTGCAATTCTTATGTTGCAATACATAGATATTCTGTAAACTGTAATGTGACATGTTAGGCACAGTTCTGCAACACTCAGAAATATGTTAAACAAATGCTTGGCTTTCCTATTATGAGTTGTCCTGCCAGACAATTCGTGGTGGGAAAGTAAAGACTTTTAGCACATTATTATTATTATTATTATTATTATTATTATTATTATTATTTAGCATATCTGCAGTGGCAAGCTTTAATTTCTATTTTGTGAGCATCTTTACAGTATTTCATATTTTTCTGATAAATGTTCTCATGGAGTCACTCGTGAGCAACTGCTCTGCAGCATCAAAAAACAGTTTCTCATTTAGCCACTTGTTAATACCAAGAGTTTCAATTTTAAAAGGAAATACTGATTGACTAAGATATTTTCAGGAATTGAGACCATCACTGGTATTTTTTTTCTTCACATATTACTTCATTGATATCTTTGGACTAGACTGAAAGCTTTTGCTTAATTCATGAGCACTTGTGCAAGCAGACCTCTTGAGTAAAACAACATTATCAGAAATCAAAAAGCAAAGTGGGAGACCTTGTCTCAAAGTTTTTGGAAAGCAAAATTGTCAAAAATGTTTTGGTTTTGCAAAGCAAGCACGGTCTGATCCTTTTTCTATCCTCTGTACCCTTTTTCTCTCCATAGTTTGCTTCATGTGGCTTGTAATACCTGCACTTTCTAGTGACGTTTTTTCATCCAGCTTTTTGAGATGTGAAGATCTAGGTTCCTTGGGCTCTAACAGGAATTCAGTCTAATCTAATAGGAATCTAATAGTTTCTGATAAGTATTTTGATGCTATTATGCTGTTGCAGAGGTTGCAAACCGGGATTCGGTATTCATAGTTTCTTCCCTGTGCCAGTATGTAACCAATGCACATCTTCCGCTGCTCAGGGACACTGCGTATTAGGTAAGCATTATGCCGAGTGCATTTTTGCTTCTTTATGTAAGATGATAAGAACATATTCAGTGATTCTTCCAAAGTGCAGTTGCAAAAATCTAACTAAGTTAGGGAAAAACTCCTATTTACTATATGGAAGATATTGTTCAGTATGTGGAACATGTGTAATTGTTATTACTTAAGGTAAAATAAATCAGAAACTTTGATGTATGTAATCTACGCTCCTCTGATCTATTTAGTGGGCTGACACGAAGGGCTAGGCTAGCTATATGGGTCCCTTAGGATCGTCAGATGGAACAGAGATTTTTTATGTTGCTCTAATTTACTCTTGGAGACAGTTTGGCCTCCTGCCAGTCTGGGATAGAAACAAGAGGGAGGTGATCGTCTCTTTCCTTGTCTTCCCTCATCCATGCAGTGTTGCATGTCCCCAGCTGTGCCGAATTAATGCCTGGGACAGCTTATGATTTCAAGCCTTCTTTCCTCCCATGAAACATTTTAGAAGAAAAAGTGGTTCTACCTAGGAGCTGGCTGCAGAGAGTGAAACACCTAGAGAACTAGTGGGATCAGATCTCCTGTGGAGAAGCCAAACTTAGGCAGAGGTTGTGCTATGGATGTGAGAGGTGTTAGCCATGTATCATCTCCCTTAGTTGCTCAGGTATTCTGGAGGTATACGTGTCCTGAGGATTGTGATGGTGCTGGCAGATGTCTCCCCTTGTCCTGTGAGGATAATCTTACCCTCTGAGGCCAGCAGCAGGAGCAGCCCTGCTAGCATACTTCTCAAAGTGGCTAAAGCGACGTGGGAACTGGAAGCCTACCCCTGGAGAAGACCTAATCTTCCTGAAGAGTTCTTGTTAACACAGATTATAGAAAGAGACCAGTGGGGACTTCGTCAGGAAAGCCTCAAGGAAAGCCCAGTCCCTCGCACGGGGAGTGCACGTGCAGAGCAAGCAAACAAGAGTTTCATGGAACAAGACATGGCTATGTCTAGTTAAGCAAGTAGCTTGGCACAGGTGGGTAGGATGAAACAGTGGTTGTAGGGACCAAACATCTGCATCACACCAACATCAGCCTCCAGATGCCTCTTGGGCTGGGGGTGTCTAGCCCCAGGCTGGTCCCGCAGACTGCCTGGCAGCGGTCGGCTGGAGCACCTCAGACAAGCTCCTGAGGTGCACCAGCTGGGTTAGTTTCATCCCAGGGGAAAGCAGTTCTCATGGTCAGAAACTGATCTTCTCTGCGTACCAAAGCACAGCATGGGTGGAGAGTCAGGAGATTCATTTCAGAAGTGCCCTCCTGACTCAGACTAAGACTGGTGTAGATACAGTCTGCGATAGTTCCCTGTTTCTATTGACATTGCATTGTACGATATTTTACACTTTAGAAGGTTCCTCTTAATTCAGTGGGATTACTCAGGATTTAAAGCACTGTTGGAAAATGCAATGCAAGACATATGGATTGCTTCCCTTGCCAAATGCAAAATTTTGGGTTCAAGAATTCTAAAATGGCTTTTCTTTATACAATCTCTATGGCTACTGAAGCGTGCAAGGTATGCTGTATCACACACCTGGACTACTCTGTGCAGTTCTGGTCCCCGCTATACAAAAAAGATGTGGACAGGCTGGAGGGGGTCCAGAGAAGGGCCACCAAGATGATCAAAGGTCTGGGAAGCCTGCCATATGAGGATAGGCAGAGAGAACTGGGTTTGTTCAGCCTTGAGAAAAGGAGGCTTAGAGGTGATCTCGTCACCATGTACCAGTACTTGAAGGGAAGTTACAAAGAAGATGGAGACTCCCTTTTCACAAGGAGTCACATGGAGAGGACAAGGGGTAATGGGTATAAGTTACTCTTAGGGAGATTCCGACTGGACACAAGAGGAAAATTTTTCACAATGAGAACAGTCAACCATTGGAATAATCTCCCCAGGGAAGTGGTCGACTCCACTACGCTGGATACTTTTAAGACTCAGCTGGACAGGGTGCTGGGCCATCTCATCTAAACTGTGCTCTTGCCTAGAAAGGTTGGACCAGATGATCCTTGAGGTCCCTTCCAACCTGGTGTTCTACGATTCTATGATTTCTAGATGTGAGCTGCCATTTTTGGGAACAATGAATAGAGGGGTGAAGGTTTCTAAAGAAACTCATATACATGATGCTAATGCTGGCAGAAAACTAACCTGACTGGGAGTGCCTCGTGTGGTGCCACCACTAAAAGAGCTGCTGTGATTACTGGGTACACAGAAAGGGACATGTAAGGAAGGAGAACAGAGGTTATATTACCTCTCTGCTTGGCACTGGTGGTGTGGCTACTACTGAAGTAGTCGCATTCAATTATCTGCACTTCAAGAAGGATGATGATAAATTGGAGGGACTACAGAGAAGAGTACTGGTAATAGCGAAAGGATTGGAAAATGGCTTATTTTTAAAGATAGCTATCTCTTTAACTTATCAATGAAGTAACTCAACCCTCTAGAAGAACCAACATGTGGGAAAAGAGCTAGCAGAGGACTCTTCAATCTATCACACAGACGTAGGGAGATCTACAGCTCAAAGTTACAGACAAAGTAGCAGGTTTTTAAGGACAGCGAAAATTAACCCATGAAATAACTGGTGTGGATATTCTTTAACTGGAATCTTAAATCTAGGACTGCTACTGAGTTTCGAAAGGCACCAAGAAGTGCTATGGCCCATGTTATGATGTTATATGCTCAGAGTAAACTATTGCAATGGTGCTTTCTAGCCTTAAAATCTTCAAATACAGACTTCTGAGAAGAGGTATTTTTGAGAAGCCAAAAGTCTGTTTGGCTAACTGTTTACCTATTGGTCTATTTAATACAAATTTCCATTAAAACTGTTGTTGATGTCCTGACAATGGAGAAGTTTTACTTTGCTTTTGCACACGCATTATTTCTACAGGTGTGTGCAAAGTGATTGTCCCTCTATTTTTAACAGGAATAGCTTTGTATATATTTTGTATATATTTGCATATATTTTCCCGGAAGTTTGGGTTGTTGGTTTTTTTTTTTTTCATATTCCAAAAGTTTTCTCTAGGACCTTATCCAAGAAAGAGAAGAAACAAAGAAAAGTGTAATATGCAAACCCCTTGCTCTAGCAGTAAACCAAACTATATTACAAGGGTAATGAGTCAGACCTGCTTTTCAGTCTTAATTACCATGTGGCTGTGGTTGACTTCATACAGTTTACGGCCTCTGTTCACAGGGTCCAATGCTCTACATGGACATGAATAAAAATGCATGAGAGGGAGAAGAAACTCAGATTATTTTCTACGATTAAATTTAAAATACAGTACTAGTAAATGTTTAAAAGACAGTATTAGGGTATTCAAAATGCAGTAAACATGAATATTTAAAAATTCAAAATATAATTCCTAATGCCACGCTTTGTCCAGCTGTATTTAAAAATGGGGTATTTAAATTAAGACATTCAGATACCAAATCTATTTTTAGTGTCTGTCTCGTTCCTCTTGAAATCAACAGTGGTTTTGCCACTACTTCAATGGGAGTGTAATAAGGCCCTTCACTTTCAATACCTTATAACTACTGGAAAAACAGCGGATACAATAGGGATGAATGCACCTCTAATAAGTAGTCTTTTTTTGTACTATTGCAGTTCCTAAATAACACAGAAAGTCATTTGAAAGACTGAGCAACAATGGAGAAACAGGTTCAATAAATCAGTACAAATGTCCATTACAACCAAAACGATTCCTTAATTCTTTACTGTCCTTACTCTCAAATCAAGTTTTCCTACTTCATCTGTCAGTGCTGCTAAGTGAGCAGTTCCTTCCTTCCTGCCTGCCTGCCTGCCTGCCTGCCTCCTTCCCTCCCTCCAAGTCGCAGCATAAATCTCATTGCGTTAGCCCCCCAGGTAGTCCATATTTGCTGCAGCCCCACACCACACAGATGCTACGGTTCTTCCTTTTCATTGAATCCTACAGTGATGCTTTTTTCTCACTAATTTGAGCATTTCCTTTAATGTTGGTATTAGAAACACGAGTTAGTTAGGAAAGATAATAGGAATGAGGTAGTTCCTGTATGCCTCTTAGCCATCTCCCTTGAATATCTTCCTAATGTGGCTAAGTTTAACTATGCCTTTTGAGACTTCCAAAATCAGACTTGACAGCTTGGGCTTCAAACTATAGCTTCCTCTGCATTGTGTCATGGTAAATTTGTGACTGGCAATATTTTCACAAGCTGCAGTTGCTTATGATCCCTCTGTGTAATTGGCTCTGTGTAGGCTGCTGGCTTTTTTTCTTGATAAAGAGGGGAAATATTAAGAGGACATAACAGATTACATTGTTTTGTATTTTCTGTACCAAGTTCTTTTGTTCTTTTATTTTCAAGACTTTAAACATTTCATTTAAATTAAATTAAAATTTTGTAATGAAGGATACAAATCTATGAGTCAACTTGAAATATTTTTAATCATTTACATAAAATTCTTCATTATAAAATTATTTCTGTATTTACCCTTAGGATAGAATTAGCTCACCAACCCCAAGATTTTTCTTTTTCTTTTTTTAAGGATGCTAGCCATCTATTGCTAACTAACTTATCTAAGTTACATCTCTAACTCTGTCAACCATGAAAGACTGGAGAAAACATAACTGATATATGCGAGGTAAGCCCAGAATTTTCATAACTATACCAAAAGTGGAACTGAAAGTACCCTTGGGTATATACTGATTAAACTTACTATGTTTCTTCTTCTTTTTTTCTTTAAAGAAAAACTTTGAATTGAAAATAACCATTGTGTATACTATCAAAAATTAAATGCTTTTGAAAGAAAGGTTAGATGGAAAATGAACATTTTTATATAAGTTCTAGGGTAGCACTAACTGCAGTGTTTTCCATTTCTATATGTTAACAAATTTAGATCGAGCCCTCTGTGATAAGAATAGAGGCAGTGTCTTTACGTACTTATCGTGGCATATTTGTATGTTTATTCACTTGCTTCCCTATTAGAACTTGAAGGGGCCTGATACTGAAATTACCCTGAGGCAAAAATACTTAAACCAATATGCAACGTACAAAGGATTTTTGCAGCACAGGGATACTGGCAGGTTAAAAAGATATCAACTAAAATGGTGTCTAATTTCAGCATTAAGTGTTCACGGAATCAGCTTCAAGATTAGGGTGAGACCGCGTTGTCGTTCAAGCTGATTGCTCTGTAACTTTCCAGATAGAGAAAAGACTGCTTTTTTCTTTTTAAGTCTTATGGAGTTTCAGTTCTACAAATCCCAGTCCCTCCAGATGAACTTGGACTTAATTGGGAGTAAGAGCAGCTGCGAGATTGTCAGATATCACACAATTTCTGTAACAGTCTACATTTGCACTCATCAGTGTTCATATTTACTGTTGTAAGAGTAATGAGTAGCCCAGCTAGAAAGATTTATCTGCAAGCTAGAGCCATGTGAGCATTTGCAACTGGAGCGTGGTCACTAAATAAAATAATTACTTTTTATCTCTTTCCTTCACCCAGTGCCAGGAGAAGCTAACCAGCTTGCCTTCCATGAGGGTGAGCTTCCATGGAAGCTTCCCAATTGCTTGCAAAGGCACAGATTGCCCAAATCTTTCTGGTGCAGTATATGTTACCGTTGCTTGTTATCTTCTTTTACTAAGTCTACAACTTGCTGTAAAACAGCAAAGCAATCATCAGATTTATCAACCAAAACAATGCTTCATTTCATACCTTGGACATAACACTTTAGCCTTTACCCTCACAGATTCCAGCTGAAATCAACGGGACCAATGCGCCAACAGTCCTTTACTACATCCTAACGGTTCAAAGAGAAAGGCTTTGTTGTTCCAGTTGCATTGCAAGATTTCTATTGTTTAGTGATATACTAAGATCCTTATTAACATCTGTCCAATTATCACCATGTACCCTTTACTTCTCAGCAGTAATCAGAGCTTGAAGCTTGGGATTAATCTATGTTCAGTTCCCGATCTACCCAAACCCAGGAACAGAGCAACAATCATTTCTTTATGCTTTTCCTTCATTCTGAGGGTAGCAAATAAATTTTATCTTGAGGTTTCTTTTTTCTCGGAAGATGCTGTAGTGACAGAATTGTAGAGAAGCAATTTCCCCTTTTTGTTTCTAAAACTAAAGAAAAAAACCTTCACATTGTCATCAGCTTACTGTACTTTAAAAACCCCTACAGTCATCAGCTTACTTGATTTAAAAAAAAAAAAAAAACAACCTTGAAATGTAGCTACACACCCCAATCTGTATTTTGGCATTGCTGGTCATACCATTTTGTTTCCGAACCCAGAAAACACCTTGGGCGGACGGGGGGATGGCGTGCATGTGTATGTAGAGATGTACATACGCATTTGCCTCAGAGAAAGATGTGTTTCCACAAGGATCCTCTCATGGAGGATCAAATAGTAGAAAGAACTCTCCAGCTTGGTAGATGTGCTGGACTGAGTAAGACAGGACAAGTTTCCTGAAGGCCTGGGTCACCGGCGTGGAAAGCTGTGCCACCACGCCGCACCCGTGCCCCTCTCTGTCAGTCGGCGTAAAGTCCTGTGCAGGTATTCGTGGACAGCAATTGCAGACCTGAGTTCATGCAATAGTACAACATCCATCTCAGATGAAATACTATCCTACTCATCCCTCAAAGGTACGCTGAAGCAAAGATAAAAAAGGGGCTTGCCTATACTGGAATGGTTACAGGTTTAGTTTTAAGTGAAACTTCCACTGTGTAGAGGTTGTTGCAGCAGTATGCCTTCCCTTCAACAAGAGAGCAAAATAAACTGTATTTGGGTAAGGAACAAGAATTTATGGTGGTTGAAAAATATACTAAAATATCACATTCCTATGACTGTAATTAAAGCAATGTTTTTTCTAATGTGGATCAATCTGAAGTGACTGCTCAGGGGCAGCAAAGAGAACAGGTACCCAAATGATGTCCCAGACCCTCTTCTCCAGCTACTGGAAAATACCGCTCCCTTTTCCTCTGCGTCAGAAATGTTTCAACATGCAGGGAGGATGTCCAGAAGTGCAATGCAGCAGAGCTCCATTCAAGCCAATGGAGTTCTTTCCATTTACAGCAGCCAAGGGGCTCGTCCCTAATTTCTTTCTGCAGAATAACGTGCAAAGTAGATTTTAGGTATTTATTATCAAGTGGTGGACAGGTTGCAGGCTTGACGTCCTGCCTAGAGATGGTCCCAGAGTACGAAAGAATGACCAAGAGAGAAAAGGGCATCTTGTAGGTGGTACCTAATTTGTTTTTTTCTCCCCTAAACTGAATTTTGCACTTTTTTGCAGTGAATGTGAGCATCTCATTGGCACGATTGTATTATTCCTAAAATGGGTTGCTAATACTTGAGGAATGCTGTCAACAAAAAATGGACTCACGTAAGATGCTTGTAATTATCTAAAATTAGTACCCCTTTAAAGAGTGTATTTACATGACCCATCAACAGATCAGTTAAGTACTTTCAGTATTTGGCAGAACAATTTCCTTGCTGAAGTACACCAATGAGTGGGAGAGATTGCAGTTAACAAAGTAAATTAGAAAGAAATGTTTTGGGAATTATTTTTTTCTATACTTTGTGCAGGATTTGGAAAGAAAAAAAAATCTTCGATTCCAAGTTCAAAAAGACTTCACTTACCTTACTCACACTAGCTGCCTTTCTGTTTTAAACCACAAGCCTCTACAGCTGTGAAAGAGCATGAGCTTGAAAAAGAAAACAGTATGAAGTCCACTGGGTTCCAAATTCTCTGTATAGACATTCCCCCATTTTCTGAAAGTTTTAGGATGGAGTTCTGGCTTTATTAAAATCCATGTTAAAATTACCATAGGCATAACAATACACTTTTAATCTTAAAGGGTTGTTTGTTTTTTTTAATTAATGAAAGCTGACACATTAGGGAATGTATGAGATTTCATTCCACCAAAAAAATCAAGGAACAAAGAAAATAGATTAATAAATGAACTTACCAAAGTAAAACTAGAGTTGCATGAGCACATAGCATAAGAAATGAGCACTTTTTTTTTCTAAAATGGTGGACAAAGTTACTATTAAACTAAAATGTGACATGTGTGCAAACTTTGTCAATGAGGTATTTAAAAGTATTTTAATTTGTATTTACATTTTTGTTTATATTTATGTTTTAGGATTAAATTTTTTTCCCCTCTCTAGTTAGGAATCTGTGAGCTCAGTAGGGCCAAACCCTTTGATTTCCTTTGTGAGAAAGACATATAGTTGCTGAATAATTTATATTGTATTCACAAGATAATTTGTAAGTGCTGGTGCTTCTCACCCCCCCAAATCTGAATGCTTTCCGTATTAATAATGCATTCATCCTCCTGATCCCCTGTGAAATAAGGTGAGGGTATTATCTTACAGAGAAAGTGGCAAACGCATAAAGCAATAGGGGTTTTGACTGTAGTTACAACAATACGATCTTGGCCAGGACATTTTGATGGCAAATCATTAAGTTTAAAGGAGGGTACATGTGGTATGAATGTGTAGGCAGTTACTGGGGATGCAGGTGGCATGAGTGACCATTTGGGAACAAGTTATAGAAGTATAGACTCAGCTCACTCATGTAGATGAGATCTTTTACCCCTCAGCAAAGACAATTTGGATTTTAGTGGCACTTCCCATCTACCTGCCTGTGGAACAGGCAAAGAAATTGAGCTGGTGTGGGATGAAGTGGGTGGGATGGGGGTGATGACCGATACGCTGGTGGGCAGGGCTGGGGTTCAGGGGGACCTGGGCAGGTTGGAGAAATGGGCCAACAGGAGCAACGTGAAGTTCAAGAGGCAAAAGCAAAGCCCTGCCCCAGGGCTGGAGTAAGCCCCTGCAGCAGAAACCAGAGGGGCACGAGAAAGTCAATGGCAGACAGGAGCAGGTCTGGCAGGGGCTGGGACAGACGACCCCCTTTCCACCCAAATTTGTGTGAGTCTGTGATTCCAAGTTCACAGGCTGACTCTGCTGGAGCACGGGGACTGGGGCAAGAGCAGCACCTCTGTTACAACAGGATATCCTCAGGAGCCTAATTTCTGAGACTCTTATGCGATGGCAAAGTCTTTGTTTTACTTTGCTCTAAGAGTCTGCTGAAAGGCAAAACCATCCCACACATGCCATAGGGAAAGGCAGGAGTTCCACACTTCCAACAACAATAAAAAAGGAGAATGTTTGTTTAGAAATGTAAGTGTGATTTTAATGGCCTAATATTAATCAGCCAGGTTTGAAAATGATGGTCAAATTATAAATAGAGCTGAGAGGCACGGCGTACAAAAATACAATTGTATTTGCATTAGAAATTTTATATAAACAGAGGGGAAAAAAAGCCCTGAATTTTTTCAGGCTTGAATTCCAGCCGCTCTGTTAATGTGAAACCTGTTCTTTCCCATGTTACTTTTCACTCCTGCGCCTGTGAAACCTGGGTTGGGACTGGCCACCTCTCTCTCCCACTGCTGGCTCCTCCCTCTCCAGCCTTTACAGCCCTGTAACTGCTAGTTTGCTTTGCGTAAGAGAGATCAAGAACAGGTTCAATGTTTCTAATTACAATCTTCCCCCTTCCATGCTAAAACCTAGTGCGGGATCATTAACAAGTGGGTTCCCGTGGAGGTGTTTGGGTCTTACATGGCCACAGCTGCCTGGACGAATATGTTATTTGGTTAAGCTTTCTAAGCATCCCTTTTCCAGCCTGTGCTCGCCTATGTGCAAACCGCAACCACTCAGATCCCCCAGTAGTTTGGAGACAGCTACCATGACTGGCAGTAAGACCCTGATTTTGCTCTGCAGTTGCTGTTCTGTGCAACACTTTACACCAGCTGAATTTGTAGCCTGCTCATTACTTAATAAGCCTCTGAAGAAACAAGCATGGAAAATATTTTTTTTTCTTCTGGAACTTTTTTCACCGAGTTTTAGATGCTATTTGTTAAAGAAAACTTATCAGGTGTGGTATGAGCTATGCTGCCTACTTATACCTTCCTATCCATCCTCCGGCTTGTGTTTTCCTTCTTGTCTCTCTCTGCTACTGCTAACATACTGTTTTCTGCTCCTGTGTTCTTCCTAAGGTGCCTTGACATTTTCAGATTTATACCCTAAATTGTACCAGCATGTGCCCATTAAAAATAAAGTACCATGCCATATTGTTCCTGATATCACTTAGAGTTTACTTAACTTATCTTGTAGCTGTAAGTCAGTAGTGCTGAGGTGCATAGGTGCCCCGGACGCCAGGATCCTGCTGGGTGCCGGGTGGCTCTGGGGGAAGTCCTCGGGGCGCCCTGGTGTTGGGCACACAGGGGTTCAGCTGTGGCAAGCAGCTGGTACTGGGCTTCTCACTTCTGGGTGAAACGTTTGACCGCTGACATTGGTGGATGGATTGCTTTGACTTCGATAAGAGCCAGTCTGGATCTGCATAGGCTTTGGTGAAAATGCGTCACCTCACAGAAAGTTTTTCTTCTGGGAGGTTTCTTTCTCCAACAGGTTGTGAAGCAAATGGCCTGGTTTGTAAATTTATTTGTCAGCCCTAAGTAAGAATATTCTGACTTGAAATTCCTGACTTGGGCAAGAGGGAAATGTGGTATACAGAGGGTCATAATAAAACATAGCAACTTTTTTCCTGAGTTTTGCATCCATTCAGCCACTCTTAAGGGTACAGTTATAGACTGGATCACTCCTTGCTCTTCCTATCACTATCGTCACGCTTTCTTGCCTTAGTTTGCTCATGGTGGGGGCATCAGTTTTCCTACACACTCAAACATATGGATTCAAGATGTGGGCTGGTCTCGCAAAAGCATATTGCATTTTTTACTTTCTCTGAAAATGAATAAGCAATTGTCACAATCCAAGCTATTGTAATGAATTAAAAAAAAAAAAAAGGTTATAAAAGGGGAGACTGTGTATGGGTGGCAAAACCAGGCGCTAGGTAAACGTGCAGAGCAAGAATATGCTTATTAAATAGGCAACAGAGAATTAGAGGAAACTATTTCAGTTTACATTCAAGTATATTATGGGACTGTTTATAGGGCCCAAAAGAACTTCCCGAGCATTAACACATGCAGTATGAGACGCAGAGGTGGTAGAATCTATATAAAGGTGAATAGACATGTAAAACCAGAATAACTTGTTAGCATTTACATTGTTGCTGCCTTGAGGCTATGGCAACTATTTCACCCACCTTTTAGAAATTCATTCAGCATTTTTTTCCTGTGGGGTGGATTAAAAGACAGCATTTTTTTAAGGTCAGGGAACAATGTCAATGATAAATCAAGCTAATCTTATGCAATTCTTTCAAAATAATGAAGGACACATGTGAGAACCCCTAGAAAAAGGTACTGTTACTAATAATGGATTACGAAAGGAGGAGGGGAAGGTCGGGTTTATGTTCTTTTTCCTTCTTTTTCATTATAAAGATCAGATGACGTGTATATCTCTGGATCTATACATTTGTGTCATGGTAGAAATTCATCTCTTATCACCCTTTCCTCGGTGACTCCTCGGAGTCTCCAGACTTCTGGTCAAAGAAGAAGAGGAGAAAATTATGACAGCAGAAAAATCTATGCAAATAAATCCTGAGTAATGAGAGAGAAGATGAGTTTTATTCACACTGTTTGGTTTTGACTTTTAACTTAAGTACTGAAAAACACTCAGGAGAAAATTTATCTCTCTGTCTTTCTTCGGGGCAGAAAAAGTTCAAAGCGAACATGTGAGGTCTCTGATGACTCCTCGAGCAAAGTTATGAGAGAATTAGCCTTCCTGGTAGCTTAAAGGTGGAAAAACAAGAAGATCCCTTCCTCTTACACATTTTATCATGCACTTAACCTTCTTCATAAATTATTGAGAAACATGCCAATTAATAGTTTACCTTTTAAAACATTCTTATCTAGATTTTTTGAACAAATAGAGAATTGGATGGGCATTCATCTGTCTTTTTACTACTTTTTTCCCACATTAGGGAGTGCTATACATTTCCACAAGCCATAACAAATGGTCCCATTTGCTGTGGGATTTGCTCTCAGCTGGGACACAGACTGTGGTATGTCTTTACTACCAAAAAAATGTCTATTTTAAAGCAGGCGAATCAGTATGCATTACTATCCTGCTCTAAAATCCCAGTAGCATCAAATACAGTTTTTACTACACTGTACCTCAGCGAGGCCAGCACTGAACTTTACAACAACAGGTGACTTTACCCAAGTATTTTAGCATAAAACCAAGAAAGATTTGTTTCCTTGAGGGTTTTACTGGGGGGGGAGGAGAAAAAAGAAAAAAAAATCTCTTTTAGTTATAACAGCAACAAAATAACCCTCTTTTGTGGGGAGTGGCGGGATCTAAGGTAGATCAGAAACAAAGGGAGGAAAAAAAGATGTCTGTTGACTCATCCTGTACACCACTGCATCTTGACTCTCATGACGTACCCATTGAACGGATTCTGTAATTTTAAAATAAGGCCAGCTTTTCAACAACAAGTGTGCATTGCTATGAATCCCCTGCAGTCCATGGAGCTATGGTACTTATCGCAGTTGAAACCTTGACCTTTTAAGCTTTTGCCTTTGTCTATCTATATCACTGCTTTTCCCTTTTTAGCTGTCTATGGAAATACAAGAAAATGAATTTTTTATAGCTTTTAACTACTGCTTACATTGACATCCTCCAAGGAAGCTTGAACACTCAGGTTTTATTCACATTTAGGATATATTAAACATTTAGGGTTTATTAATTTTATCATTAAACCTTAATGGCTACTAGAACTTAGTCTATACCTGAAGGGACACGCCTACAAAATTAAACTGGCAAACCCTGTTGCTGGAGGTGTGTTCCTTGTGCCACAGAAAGGGTTCTGTTTCCAGTACATTTAAACCAGCTCTCCAAACCAAGATGTGTTGATAAAAGGCATGCATTTTGCTTGAACAAAAATGCGTCTATGTTTGGGGTTTTCTAGCTATATAAGTTGAAAGTAAACTAACAAAATGCTTTTGTAGATCAGCTTCTTGCTTCAATCTTAAAGCAAAGCCTCCATAAAACTTTTAAACTTGAATAAAAAAGAAGAGAAAGGAGATATCAGTGATATCTGAGTTTGGTTGCTGTCATTTAAGTTAAGTAAAAAGAAATTACACCTGCCCTCGGTGGAATGATGATTCAGATCATTCACCTTTAAGTTGAAGAGCCTCTAAAAGGAAATTTGGTTCTGATTCTAAGTGGATGTGTGTGGGAGACTGACATTAACACCTTGCACTAAAGGAACTATTCTCTTGGTCCCTTTTCACAGCTGACTAAACACAAACAGCACTGGTTTAACAAAGAACCACAGACGGCAGGACTGATGATAGCCCACGCCGAATGAGAAGCTTGATTCAACAAGGTAAATGAAGGTCAGATTAATCACGGATCATATTTCCCCTACCCACCGAAGCTCTTACATTACATTATAGATGTCATTGTGCTACATTTCTAGAACATCAGCCCAAAGCCTGGATTCTCCACCAGCCTCACTAGCCCTTGGAGCAGACTCTGCTGACTTTGAGGTCCATACCCATGGCACCTCTACTGCATGAGCAGTCAGCGTAAAAATACATTAAAAGAGCAAAAGAGCAGCACAATTTTAAAGGTGTCAGTATCTCTTTTTTAGCTACGTTGCTGAGCCATATTAACCACAACATGAAA
Organism: Fregata magnificens; assembly: GCA_013389945.1. Lineage (NCBI taxonomy): Eukaryota > Metazoa > Chordata > Aves > Suliformes > Fregatidae > Fregata > Fregata magnificens. The sequence continues at coordinate 16,965 of WAAD01038854.1, forward strand.
GATTCCTTTATTTAACAGGACAGGCATGTACTTTAAAAGATCACTTGACAGTTACCTTTGATAGATGTTCTAGTAGCTTAGGTCACCTAATTTGGGCTCCAAGTCAGAGGTAACAGCTAGCATAAATCTCTAATTTCCCTGCTCTGGTATTGCTTTAAGATAACCCTATCTGCTCCACTACATTTTTTCCCAATTACTCTACGAGGTTTAACTGCGTTTAAGGAGATAAGGACCTCAGGAAAATCTGTTGACATTCAATACTTCAAGCCAAATATTTTTATTAAGATCTTTCTCACACTGTGAATATTAAGTATTTATAGCTGTACTGGGCCAAGAAGAAGGCAGCGCTCAGGTACTTCAGCTGTATTGTTTCTATAAAGTTGGCAGACCTTCTGACTATTTTAATGACAGCATAACACTGTTCACTTAACATGATTCAGAAAAAATATTATGAGTGGCTGTTTAAACTCTATTTCTCTGTTTCCCAAATCTGCCTGAAAACTCTTGGAAATCACAGTAACATACCTGAAAGCAGCCAAGGGGTGCATGCCTGCATGCCACTGATGGGGTGCCCTGCAGAACCTCTCACAGGGCTAGAGAGAGCAACTGCTGCAGGGGGGTGGGATGCCATCTGCTACTACTTCCAGCAGTCAATCTGCCTTTGATACCTTTGTCTGACTCTGCAGTGTTCAGGGTAGATACATCTATATGTTTTCTTGGCAGGCACTTTGTGTACATTGCCCATTTAAATCAGAATGGAAATTTAACTTCAGGCTAACAAATGTAGGGAAAGTATGAGGAAAAAGGTTGGAAGCCTCTAACATGACTGCCAGCCGCGCAGTGGCCCACCTGCCAACGTTCCCCCTAGTTTTATTGCTGAGCATGATGTCATATGGTCTGGGATATCCCTTTGGTCAGTTGGGGTCAGCTGTCCCAGCTGTGTCCCCTCCCAGCTTCTTGTGCACCCCCAGCCTACTCACTGGTGAGGTGGTGTGAGAGGCAGAAAAGGCCTTGACACTGTGTAAGTGCTGCTCAGCGGTAACGAAAACATCCCTGTGTTATCAATCAACAGTTTTCAGCACAAATCCAAAACACAGCCCCATACTAGCTACTATGAAGATAATTAACTCTATCCCAGCCAAAACCAGCACGTTGTCCACCCCTTATTCCATACCATTTACATCATGCTCAGGTCCCACACTATCCAATACATCCTCATTAACCACCACCGCCCTTCCCATCCTTTGATATAATACGCAGATATCATTCCCTTAGTCTACGGACCACCCTTGTAAAATGTCCATAAAATGTCCACAAAATGTCCACAAATGTCCACAAAATGTCCATTGAGTTCATTTAGTCCATGACTNCCCCCCCGCCTTGTTCCTAGCCTGGCTAGCAACAAGGCGTTGCTGCTATAGTAAATCCCATAACATGCAACTCAAATCATGGATTATTTTCACCCAGGATTAAATCACCTTCAGGCACACATCGGAATTCCCCATCCTTCTGCATTACCCACCAAGTGCACCCAGGTCCTTCAGCAAAAGCAATCCCACGAATAGGTTTACCCTTTCCTGAGGAAGGAATAATCCAGACTGTTTTTCCCAACAGGTTCCTTATATGTACTATGGAGATCTTACCTCCTTCCACAGTGTGCAGGAGTTTTGATTGGGCAGAGCCAGGTCGCCTGGCAGATCCTCTAGTGTTAACTAGCTAAGTGACTTCTGCTAAATGTGTATCCCAATGCTTGAACATCCCAGCACCCATTGTTCTCAGTGTAGTTTTTAATAGTCCATTGTATCGTTCGATTTCCCTGGAGGCTGGTGCATGATAGGGGATGTGATATACCCACTCCATGCCATGCTCTTTGGCCCAGGTGTCTATGAGGTTGTTTTGGAAATGAGTCTCATTGTTTGACTCAATTCTTTCTGGGGTGCCATGTTACCATAAGACTTGCTTTTCAAGGCCCAGGAAAGTGTTCTGGGCAGTGGCATGGGTCACAGGGTATGTTTCCAACCATCCAGTAGTCGATTCCACCATTGTAAGCACATGGTGCTTCCCATGCTGGGTTCGTGGTAGTGTGATATAATCAATCTGCCAGGCCTCCACATATTTATATTTCAGCCATCATAGAATCATAGAATCATAGAACCATTAAGGTTGGAAAAGACCTCTAAGATCATCAAGTCCAACCATCAACTAACACCACCATGACTCCTAAACTAGGCCCTGGAGTGCCACGTCTACACCTTTTTTGAACGCCTCCAGGGTTGACGACTCCACCACCTCTCTGGGCAGCCTG
>WAAD01038856.1:955-41400 GCA_013389945.1 Fregata magnificens
TCCACAATATTGTGATCACTGCAGCCAAGGTTGTTACTGACCGAGATATTACAAAGCAGGTTTTCTTGGTTTGTGAATAGCAAGTCCAGCAGTGCCTCATTCCTGGTTGGCACATCTAACATTTGTAAGAGGAAACAGTCCTTGATGCATTCCAGGAACCTGAGGGATGACATGCGAGCTGCTGTATTGTTCTTCCGGCAAATGTCTGGGTAGTTGAAGTCGCCCATGAGAACCAGGTTCTGCTGACCAGAAGCTTGCTTTAGTGTCCCAAATATTACTTCATCAGCTTTATCATCGTGGTTTGGAGGTCGGTAGCAGATGCCCACTGTAAGGTCCTGCTTGGAGACGACCCCTCTGATCTTAACCCAGAGGCATTCGATAAAGCATTCACAATTGCCATAGTTGACTTCGATAAATTCGAGGTTTTCCTTGATATAGAGTGCGACTCCTCCACCTCTTCTTCCCTACCTGTCTTTGCGAAACAGCCTATAACTGTCCATCGCGATCCCCCAGTCATGTGAGTTGTCCCACCACGTTTCAGTTATTCCTATAATATCATAACCTTCTGACTGGGCATGGAGTTCCAGTTCCTCCTGTTTGTTTCCCAGACCGTGTGCATTTCTATACATACTCTTGAGGTGGTTGCTCTTCTGGTTCACATCTTGGAAGACAGCTAAGGAACATATGTCTCCGCACTGGTTGGCCTGACTTACTCCCCAGTTGGATGTGATGGCATGAGCATTTCTGTTTTGGACCCCACCCCCCAAGTCCTTCAGATAACTTGGGCACCAATGTTTTTCACTTGCACTCCCAGGGCTTGAATCTTGCAGGAAGAAGTAGATGACTGGCACAAAAGAGAATTGAGGTAATAGAAATGGCATAAAATATTAAAATACAGAAGGAAGTCTCTGCGCTGAAGAGCTAAAAGAAATTTCTGTTCAGGGGTGATCAGTGGACTAAAGGGCACATATTACAATAGCAAAAAAATCTTGGCTTAGACTCACAAAATGAAGGCTGAGAAGAGATATAATTGCTCTCTGCAAATGCATCAGAGGGGAATAAACAGCAGGGAGGGAGAAGAACTAATTAATCTAAAGGACATTGTTGGCACAAAAACAAAGGGTCATTATAAAAAACGGAGTTAGAAATTAGAGGAACTATCAGAGAAATGAGGAATGTCCTTCTAATAAAAGTAATGGAATCAATTAATTTTAAGGTAGAATCTACTCAGTTTATAAGAGAGATGATAGGATATGGTTGTCTGCAATAGCAGACAGCTAGACTGTGTGAGTCAGAAGGCCTCTGAGAGTCTTGTGCCCAACCTCCTCTCCACCAAGTATTGACCTTTCTAGAAGTTCACAGAGGGGAGAACACAATGATCAACCATCACCATGCAATGATCAACCTTCACCAGACTTATTTATAAGAAGAAAGTACACAACTTTGTTCATTTGGTGTTGAATTTCATGTTCATGGACTTCCCTAGAGGCAGGATAGGATCAAGACAGAACATTACCTGGAAATAAATGAAGAAAAAATAGGATCTGAATTTGAATTTGATGTGAAAAAACTCACGCAGTCAGTTATGGGCATTAATATTTGAGAATAGACACAAATTATATCAGACAACATATAAAAGTGTAAATCAGTCTTGCAACTTGTATCAACTTCCTATTTAGAAAAAATGCATCTTGTCTAGGACTCTGCCCATTCCGTTCTATTTATCCTTCATACTTTTCCTTTTTCTTCCCCCCCATCCCACCCCCAGAACACCCTTTTTTAAAAAAGTTGGCTCTGCTCTTTTATGGGTGGAATGAGGACATTAAAAACAGGGGGTTTTGATTCTTTGTGCATTGAAAAGTCAGTGCAAATAGAAAATCACAAAAATCATTGTGATTTTCATAGAATCATAGAATCATAGAATCATAGAATCATTAAGGTTGGAAAAGACCTCTAAGATCATCAAGTCCAACCATCAGCTAACACCACCATGACTCCTAAACTAGGCCCTGGAGTGCCACGTCTACACCTTTTTTGAACGCCTCCAGGGTTGACGACTCCACCACCTCTCTGGGCAGCCTGTTCCAATGCCTAACCACTCTTTCAGTAAAGAAGTTCTTCCTAATGTCCAATCTAAACCTCCCCTGATGCAACCTGAAGCCATTTCCTCTCGTCCTATCGCTAGTTTCTTGGGAGAAGAGTCCAGCACCCGCTTCCCTACAACCTCCCTTCAGGTAGTTGTAGAGAGCGATAAGGTCTCCCCTCAGCCTCCTCTTCTCCAAGCTAAACAGCCCCAGTTCCCTCAGCCGCTCCTCATAAGACTTGTTTTCTAGACCCTTCACCAACCTCGTTGCCCTTCTCTGGACACACTCCAGCAATTTTATGTGTCTTTGCCTAAGCAGTACCTGGACTGTTTATTGGTGTAATGGGTTGTCTGCTTTTTAATAAGATAGAAAATAATAAACTCTTTTTTCCCTTGGATGAAGCAGTTCTTTTCTGCAGAAATCAGAGATATTGTGCCACTTCAAATGGGCAGAAAAATCTGAACTAGTGCCTGTAATTGCTGCTGAACAACATCTATTGTGTAGCTAAACAAGGATTTTGGTTTTCAGTGTTGTCGATCTGACACTTTCTGCAAGTCATACATTGACCTTTACTGTAAAAGTTTAATCATTTATTTCCTCTATTAACTGTAAAAACGTCCAGCCTTTGTCCTCAGTTTGATTCAGTGGTTAAAAAGAAAAGCAAAGAAAAAGAGTGTTGATCTGACAGTCAGTGCACATCAACTGTCCCTTGGGCCCTCTGTTGATCTTTATGAGCAGGCAAAATAACAAATCAGAGCTATGATACTACACCAACACTGGTAAATGCAAGGCTTTTAAAATTATTTTTTATCTTCACCCTTCTCCTTTTATCCCTAATCCCATTCATGTAGTTATGAGTTTTTCTGGTTTTATGATTCCCATTACTTTTTTTTTCTAATACAATGTTTATTGGAAGTAACATCCTAGATCATGCAAATGTTCCAAAGCATTATATATTTCATGATAAACATGCTAAAACTACCTGTGTACATACAAATATTTTAAGATGTACATATGTAAGGGTCACAACTAAAAACAATTTAAGGGTTTAAAAATGTTTCAAGTTTTTCAGAAATCTTAGCTTGAGTATCCCAAAGAATTCATTCATCTTCTCCTCTCCTCACCAGACATGAGAAATGATGATGGGAGGAGAAATATCTGAAACTGTTGTTGCCATGCGGAGCCAGCTCCTAATTAACAATATAGTATTAACTGGGTTACATGTTTTGCTTTTCAGGGGTTCTGTGTCAGTATCTTAAAAGGAAAAACCTGCATGAAAAACTCATTGTTCTGCCTAGGTTTTTTCCTACTTACACTCCATATTTTCCCCACTCTGTACAGTAATTTTCACAGAAAAGAACATTCTGATCACAAAGTGATCACACTGCGAGTGAGAGATGCAGGCACTAACCTTTAGTTCATATATAAGTGATAGTATATGTATATGTGTGTGTATATATATATGTGATAGTATATAGATAATATATAAAGTCATATAGTATTTGAAAGGCCATGAATTAAGAAAGACAAAGATCAGCTTTGTGGTGGTCTGTTACTATAGCTGCTGGCTAGAGGATTATAAAAACAAAAAGTTTGATTTTACCATGAGACCTGAATAGGAGTAAAAAAATCCTAAATTATTTTACAATTATTACAATAATTACAAATGATTATGATCAATCATTTAAAATAAAATCTTTTTTAAAAAAGCCTATGCTGATCTTTTTCATGTGTGTTCTCAGTACCCTTGCAAAGCAATTTTTGAAGCAGGCAGCCTCCAAGAAGGCTCAGTCCTAACACTGGACAAAGATGTGCACTCTGAGCTGTGTATGTGAACTCCTCTCTGCAGATAAAAACAAGTGTCAAACAGCTGAGAATGTTCTGTGTTAATTTTCGTTAACCTTTTAGAATAAATAATTAAACTATTCTCTGTTATACAGGCTCACTGTCCACATTTCAGTAGGTTGTGATCTTAATTGAAATATAAAAAATATACTCCATGGTATATGAGAGGTGATTCAGTTCTGGTGATATCCAACTAATAGTGTAATTGAAACATGTTTGATAAATGAGGAATGAATACACCATCTTATGAAATGAATACATTATGTGTTATGGGACTTTTTGAGTAAGTATGCTTGTAAAAAAAGTGAATGTAAAAATAACCAAACTTAAATTACAGAGGAAATGCTCACCTGAAGTTTTGTAGTGACACTCGTGTTCTGTACTGTTCAGCCAAGTAGTTATACTGGCAGAAACATTGCCCTTCTATAAACTGGGAATACTTGTGGATCCGATCAAGACTAAAACTCTGGCCAGAGTGCTTTTTGCTGGAACGTGAGAAGATTCAACAGCTCTAGGAAAGGATTTGGAACAATGCTTAAAAGCACTTAATGATCTAGTATATACATGAAAGTAGTAAAAGTAGTGACATAATAGAGATGTGATACATAAATATTGAGAACACTCTGTTCAGGGACACTTGAGAATGCTGCATGCTGATTTTGTAATAAAAGATGATATAACACGAGAGAATGCTGTTTCCAAACTGTGTGTTAATGCAGCTGTTTAAGCTGATCGACTCAATATTAAAATCAAATAAGAGTACGGGAAAAAAAGCCTAGTAAAAGCTGAGGGTTTGTTGTTATAGCTGTTCCAGTGTATTTGGAATGCAAGAAAACTGACATTTGGATGCAGATTTTGGGGTGTTTGGGTTTTTTTTCATTTACACAACAGAGATCTGACCTGTGGTAGGCTTCCAGACACTGATACTCTAGAAAGAATAAATAATATGACCATTTTGGGCAGACTGGTTAGCAGGTATTTGGGATATCCCAGATTATTCTCAGAAAGAGGACAAAATATTCCTAGAAGCAGATATTTTTTAATGCACATCGATGTATTAAGTAACAGTGTCAAAAGTCCAGTTCCTTACACATGAGACTCAAACATCAAGAGATCAGTCCCAGTTTTTCAGCGTTCCATGTCTTTCATTTCTAGCCCACATAGTAGTACCCCTCCAAAATTACTCACTCCTCTTGCGCCTCCCTGTTTTTCTGTTAGTACCCTAGCTATTTTACTCTGCTTTCATTTACTGCAGTGATCTCAGAACTTGTAAATGGATGGATACAGTTAGTGGAGGAATCCTCTAGGAAAGAGAAGGCTAGAACCTCATTCTTGGTTCAATTATGGAAAGTGATAAAATTCCCCCAACTTTAACAGTGCAGAAGAAGAACACAATTGCCTCTGTTCAGCTTTGCATAATTGTTCACATAAAACAATGGGAGTATGAAAAGCAGAAGCAATTAACAGGTTTGATTTGAGTCAAAAAAGCCAGGGGTCACCTGGGAAAAAGGTATACTGGCCACAATCAGCCACCCTATTGCAGTTTACACCAGTGGAACACTGGTCCTTGAGCACAGATTCTAGTAACATATATCCAGATAAAAAGGCAAGTTGCAGTGGTAGAAACAGGAGACAGAGAGAAGAACTCGTACGGTTAATTCTGACCGTAACTCTCTCTGTGATATTGCATGGACAATAATATTTGTCTGGACAAAATGGAAAAGCGTGCTTGTCTGCTTCACAAAGGTAAAGATTGTTTTCACACAGGTAAAGATTATTAAGGAATGTTTCTTCAGGCCTACAAAGATTTACAAATATAGTAAAGGGAACTTCCATGTGCTTTCCATTACTCTAGTTCTTCATGTTTTGATTAAGTCAATAATTCTCTCATAAATAATAGGTTAAGGATTTTGAGCTTGATTTTGTGACTATCTAGCCATATGTATGCATGTTTAAAATGCAAATGCAATTGCATGCCCAATTTGTACATGTAGGCAATTACCTTAACGGATATACAGACAGGATAATTATATCTGCAAATGTGCATAATTCACTCTGTCTGTGTATACAGTTATCTGACTTGTTCATGCAACTGCAATAATTGTGCCTGCATATACTTCTATGTCTAAATTATCTGAAAAATTTAGCCTTATGTATTTTTTGTGACTTCCTTTAATTTTATTATCCAATTAAAACAAACGTTGTGTAAAACAATGAATATGTGATAAAAATATCTTACATTGTTAAATATTAATCCTTTCCATAAGATTATATTTTCCATATTCCAAACATAATACTTAACTTGAGACCATTGTTAAAATGTTAGGTACAAACAACGGCAGGCTTTGTTTGTTCTTTAAACTGGACAGCAATCTATTGTCCTGGGCAGATGTTCTCTAAGGCACACCCACACAATATTTAGGCTTCTAAGCATAATCTATGAAAACAATCTGAATATCTTAAACCTTGTTTCCCTACCAAAGAAACTGCAATTACTATTTCTGCCAATGTCTTTCTTATTGATTTTAATTTCAGCTGAATTCAAATTTGAGGAATAAAGCATAAACAATTTTCAATTAATTTATGGTAGTATGACAAGTTAGGTGGAAGGTCTTTGGGGTCACTTCCCTGCCGTCCCCTCCTCCCCCCCCCGCCCCATGTGCATCCTGTTATGATCATAAATAAAAATTTGGTAAAACTTTATTCTGGTAGACAAAAAATTTGAAATCATATCCACAAGGCTCATTTTTGCTTTGCCTATTTACAGGGCCACCAAATGCATTCTCAGGATAACACCTTTTGCTAAAATTGGGGTTTTTTTTCTAGGTGCTCTTCTCCTGTTAGCTAAACCTGAGGTACACCTTAAACATTGCAAACTCATTCAAGTATAAACTGGTTCAAGTATATTACTCTGTAAAACTTTATGTGTGTTTTAGATTGTTTAGAAAGTGTGGCTAAAGTGTTACTAGTTATTTTACTAAATAGTTAATCCATTGTTTTGCAGTCAAGCTGTAGATTGCTTAGAATCATTTCCAGGCCATTATTCACATATGTACTATTTATTAACAATTTACTTATTCTAATTTCTTTTTAGAAAAGAAAGTTCTCAATATTGAGTGTGAGAAAGGAGCTGATAGACAGGTGCTGATACATTTATTTTAAATTCTACCCCACTCTCTCCTTGTTTTGATATTATTGGTAATATAAAGCACTGGGCACAAATAGAAATAACTTTCTAGAAAATGGCTTTTTTTATGAAGCCTTAGAACATCCTTATTGTGGGAAAAACCTAAAGTGTGCAGAAAAATAATCCTAAAAATAGAGAAAACAAAACTGCATTTGATTCTGTTGGTATATTAACATATGGCAGAAAGTAATTGATAGTTCTTTTCAGAGTCTAATTTCATCTATCATGCAGAAGATCAAAATCTACTAACAGGCAGACACTGATGAAAATATATAAGTGGGCTGTGACTATGCATTTTTGTTGGTAAATATTTTTCTGTTCGTTCATTCCACTGAACACTAGAAGGGCAGTACAGAAATTTCTTGCATTCCGCATCCTGGATGAGGTCCATGAAGTATTTAAGTCATATTAAAGCAGCTATTGTTAAACCTTTCCTTTATTGTCCTATTTAAAGCCACAAATTAAGACCAGTAAGGAAGTTATCCAAAACATCTCTCAAATTATTAACATTCCTTTGCTGCGTAACTCTTTACCCACAGACAAAGAAATATGAATTATATTATCACATCAACTAAGCATTTGAGCTTCTCAGCAGATTGATGTTAGAGGAAAAAATAAAAAGAGACTTGAAATTGTTTGTGCTTGCATATTTTAACTGCTAAAAAATCTTTAGCTACATCTATTCTAACTGCTGGTCAGTAGAAGTTTCATTACAGTTTTCTTCAAGATCCAGATTCAGTTCACAAGTTTTAATTTGGTTGCTGTTCAGCTCCCATCCTCATTTTATGTACACAAAGTTTTATGCCCATTTGGCAAAGACAAGCACGTGCATGAAACCTTGACTAATTTCCTATGTAAAGGTGCAAACCTGAAGGAAACAAACTCAGTGTCTACACCCACAGCTATAATGTTCCTCAAGCAATTAGGAGATCTAATTTGTCATGTCACTTCAGACTAGTTTGAAATATCTCCAAGGCAGGCATGTGTTAGATTTCAGTGTGTACATGCAACTGGGAATCTGTAGGGATAGGTAATTTTGCACATCCACAGAATTAAGGTGGGCCTGGCTGACAAACTGGTTCATGAATTATCAGTGTTTATCTACAAAAAAGCAAAGCAAAAAACCCAAACCTGAATGGACAGTGCAAATGAATTTAATCCAAGTAAAAGCTGCTCTCCAAGTATATCTACATACTTTTTACTTTGCAGATAACTTTTCCAGTTTTCATCTTTGCCACTAACCCTCCAGAATTCAAAAATTAACGACTATTTCAGTAAGTATGCAATCTGTGCAGTCTGTTTTCAAGTATTTTGAATATTCCAGATGTCCATAAAAATGACTGAAGTTGCAAGATCAGAAATTGGTTGCAAGTTTTTCAAAGCAAAATGGAAAACATAAAAGAAATGAAATAACACCCCTAGTTGTTCTTCAGCTCAAGACTTGATGTGTCTGTGAAAGATAAGTGTTAAGTAGAGCAGAAATTATTGAAAACTGTACAAGAATAAGGAGCTGTAATTCAAAGATATGTGTTATGCAAGACATCTAATGGGGCCTTTTGGCCTTGAAAATATGAATCCTTGAGTATAAATCTCTGAAACATAAAATGAAATGTTCTCAAGGTTTTGTCAAAGCAAAATATTTTGTCACTTTTGCACAATGTCAGCTGCAGCATTTTTCTAGGATATAATTCTCAAGGAGATACCACTTTATCTGTGGAAAGAAGTTATCGTTTTAGCTGGTTAATGAAGCATTGTGTTTAGAAGTGCTTCTTTTTGAGTAAGCTGTCAGTCTGCTTTGCTTAAAGGGCTAAAAAACATTTATCTAGTGTGTGAATTCACACTTCCAGGTATTTTCAAAATCTGTTTTCCTCATTGTTATCTAGGAGAAAAAAGAGGGAGGGAAGGGGGGGCCTTGGGGACATTGCAGACACTCTGTGGTATGCTTATTTGAAGTGTGAATGGACCTTGGCATGTCCTGGCCATTCTCATGTATCTCATTTGCCTTTTTGACAGTATGAGGCGGGCAAGAATGCCAGAAATCTTTTCTGTCACTGTGCATTACCCAGGCAGCCTGAATTCATACTGGAACAATGTGGAGAGGTGTAACTAGATTTTGGAAAGAGCTCAGGCTCAGATTGCAGCTGGAACTAAGCAATAAACCTAAAAAAGGAATGTGGCTAGTTGGGACATAGGTATAATAACAATACATAAATTCCAGATATATGGAGTCTCCAATTTAGTGCCGCATGGGTTGGGAAGCCTAAGAACCCAGAAGTAAGATTTTACTGTGGTGCCTGTCCAAAATATCTCGTACTTCATGCCAGCATTTGTATGTCTAGACATATGTTCCACTAGTTGAGCCCTCTTGACCACGGTCTTTCCCTGGCTGGTGGGTTCTGCATTAGGAGGTGTCAGTCATCCTCTTTTGTGCCCCTGGATCCTATCTGAATTCTTGTATTTCTCTCTGCAGTGATACAATTTCATCTGGAGTGATGGGTGGCATCGAACCTTGCAGTTCAAGAGGCAAGCAGTGCTACCTCCACCAACGCCTCCTTGGATAGCTGTCAGAGAGAAGGGAGCTGGTCATCCCTGTGCAAGGAAAGGCTTGGACACGTATGTTCAGAAACGGCTGTCAGAAGGAAAGCCCCGTCTCATATGTGTGCAAAAGTCTGGGGGGAAGGGCAGAATTTCATTGTTCATACTCTCTAATATTTTTTTCTGACCAGCTTAGTCCTCTGCTCTGGCCTTTGCACTGGCTGTCCTGGTCCTGTTCCCAGCTCATGTCCCAGCCCAGCCTTCATGGTGTGGGTTGTACAGCCTCTGAGACCAGAGTCACAAACCCAAATCCAGCCATGGCAATACCCAAGGCCTTGAGTCATTTTGTGGCCCAAAGTCTTTCTGAGGCTAATTTGAGCACTTTGACTGGTACTTTAATGACAGTTGGTTTCTAGAGCACAAGTGTTAAAGGCCTTGGCTTACAATATAGCTGTTTTAAAACACACATTTTTGTATTTGTACCATTTAGATTATACAATACTTAAATTATCAGATATGACACCTACATTGTTTTCGAGAAATACTGTCCTTTTAGGAAAATCTTAATCATTAGAAAAGATATTAATATTGTGGGGAGACAGAGTAATCCCCCCCACTAAGGCAAGAAGAGTCTCTTCTAGAAAACTGCATGAGAAAATCATGCCAATGTTCAAAATTATAGAGTTTTATTAAAGAAAAAAGGAGGTTATAATTTCATCACTATTAAGAATAATATGCAGATGTCATCCAGCTCAGAGAAAATAATGAAAATACAAGCCTGAGAATGGACCAGTGTCTTTCTTTTGTCTGCCAACAACTTCTGATCTCCAGTATAGGAAGCTGCAGATGTTTCTTCTTAGTGAGAAATTATTTAAGACCTGTACCTTGTTAAGAATAACACTGAAAACAATGTTAAGAACAACAGTTCAGTTACCACTGGACAATAGAATTTCTTGTGGTTGCGTGGTGGCATGTAAAAGCCCCCAGGAGCTTAAAGCAAGCATGTTTACAGTTTAAAGCAAAAAGGAGACACTAGATCATGTGTTTTACCTAGATATGACAGTTGGAGAGATTCCACCCAGCAGGGCATGCTCTGGGCTGAATCAGGGGTGTTGCTGAACCATATCTTGTTTTTTAAGTCAAATATCATCCAGAGACATCAACAGTTACAGAATGCACCTTTTCCCTTGGTAGTTTCCTTCATTGACTTATCACTGCCAATGTTAGAAGAGTGCTCCTAATTTCTCATTTGAATTTGTCTGGTTTCAGTTTTTCTCCACTGGATTAGACTCTCTTCACTGTATTTCTTCACAAAAAGGTTTTACACAATACAGTCAAATCCCCTTTCATTCTGCTTTTTTATAAAGTAAACAGATGGACTTGTTACAGTCTCTCACAGCGAGGCATTTCCTTCCACCTTTAAATATCTTTATGGCTTGTTTTCTGGATGATTTGTCAATGTCATTTTTAAAAAATAGCAATAAGAAAATGTCATGCCATGTTTCAGTACTAACCTCAACTGACTATGCAGTCTTATAAATATGCCTTTTTTTGCCATCATGGAAGAATGTTATGCAAACCACTGAGAATGCATGTCAAATTGCTCATCCAGCACTACTCAGCTGAATCTCAGGTTTCCAGGATATAGTCCTTCATTCTGGAAGTATAGTCTGCCTCTTTCTAGATTTTTCACTTTGCATTTAGCAGTGTTTAAATGCATTCTGTGAATTTACCAAGCAATACAGGAAGGCTTTATGTGATTGTCTTGGTCCGCTAATTACCCGTGTTCTTTCTGAATGACTTGCAAAACACATTAGAATCAATACTGTCCTTAATTCTTAATCAGTGACAGAAGTGCTGAATAACATAGAGTACTGATCATCATTAAACTGGGATCCCATACTGCGATCTACCTATAACTAATTCTTAATCTGTTCAATGTGCATCTTGCTGATATCATATAGAGCTCTTTAAAAAAGAAAAAAAAGTGTTATGCAGTACAAAGTTAAACCCCAATGCTCCTGATAGCTTATGTTATGCAATTCAGAGGCAGATGGAAATGAAAAACTGAATGAAAAAGATCTTTGTCAGGCACTTTGCCTCAAAATGAACAGCTGAGAAATCATGCCGGTTTGACAAGACATACTTTCCAAATAACCATTCTGACTGGCCTTCAGTAAATCCTTATCTTTCAGGTTTCTTTTAGTCGATTCCCACACCAGCTTTTCCATTACTGCTTTGGAATATAATAAAATACCTTAAATTAGGATTGTATACCCTAAATTAGGATTAAATCCGTTTACTTTCTGGAATGCATGGTACACTTTTTGGTGCCCATCAGTCATAAAGAAACATGGGATGATTGATACTTTGAGTCATACACTGCTGATTTGAAATAGACGTTTTTAAAAGAAACACTGGAAAAAAATAGGGTTTATATTAAATGTTTTATTTTCCTTGTAAGAAAAGCTCTTCAATGCACTTCAGTTAACTTTTTTAAATTAGGGGTTTTTTGTTGTTTTGTAGATTATTACCAAATGTTTGCTGTGGGCAGTGCAAATTCAATTCCCATTGACTACAATGGCCAAAAATGTAGTATTGTTGGAGATACAGAATCATTAATGTGGTACTATATTGGTTTCATATGGGAAAATACCATGTGCTGCTCTTCTCAAGCTGTAGCTTGACAATATGTCAGCTTCAGTGACAATGACAGTTTAAAGCATTCCCAACCCCTTCATCCCCTAAGCTGTACCAACACAAGCTTTCATGAGGTTGGGCTCTTGGCTGAAACAATGAACCAATGCAGGTCAAAAATACCAGAAAGGAAAAAACCCCTTATTTTCAAGCCAGATAAGTTCAGTGATCTTGGTGACAGTGCAGCCCCTCAAAGAGTTGTGTCAGCTCAGCTGTGCCTGGAGGTGGTGTGAGGGCACACACACGAGCAGCTGGGACAGGGATGCATGCCAGGAACTTCTTGCTCTTCCGATCTGGGTACTGCAAAACTGGCAATGTTAATGCAGCATAAGTTTTAGTGAAAGTCAGTTATCAACCAGCAACATGGCAAATGCCAGCTACACACACTTCAGAGCAGGATTTGCCTCAATTTCTGGGAGGAGAATTTGTGTTTAAATTACTATTGTAGATGAGCTGCCATGCCTGGATGCAAAACATAGAGGTTTGTGTTCAGCTGTGACACAGCAAAGAAGCAGCACAAGTCTTTCCATTCATCTGTGTTATTTAAATCATTCAGGTCATATAAAGCATCTCAGGCAACATCCTCAGCCATTCTCCTAAGTCAGCAGTGTCATGCAGTGCAAATTCTAAGTGCAGTGTGAATTTGGCAGCATTGAATAAATGTAGTTTAAAATGCATGTATAAAGAACTCAAGGTATGATTCCATATCTTTCTAAATTTCTATGTAGCTGTAAAAGCAAAAGTCCTTAGTTTAACTAAAGTAGTTATTCGTGTTTGTCTAAAACCTACCCCAAAATATATTTTGTACATAGGCCAGTGTACATGTATGATGCAATGCATTTCTGCCCGTTTTCTGTCTATTTTTGCTAGTTTGTAAGAAGATGATGTAGGTTTCAAAATGTAAAAACCCAGGATCAGAATTCCTTTTGAATCATATCCAAGCTATCCATCCCTATTTCAAAGCATCCACATTTCATCTAATGCATTTTCCAATTACGCAGCTTTTAAAATTCTTTTTTTGATTTCAACGATGTAAAATCTTTGTCCAAAAGATGCTGTACTAATTCCACCTAATTAGATTACCTGCTAATGCACATTTAACATGTATGTGTGGCAAGATTGGTTTTTATTCCCTCATGTCGTCTAACCAGAGATAAAGGATTCATGCGTGGCACTTAGGGACATGGTTTAGTGGTGAACTTGGCAGTGTTAGGTTAACAGTTGGACTCAATGTTCTTAAGGGTGTTTTCCAACCTGAACGTTTTTATGATTCTATGATCCAGTAGGTGGCTTAACTTAAGAAGCCACTTTGTAGCCACCAGTTTACAATACTCCAATCGCTCATTGAATTGTTATGTCAGATTTGTTTTTTCTTTTCACTTGCTCAAAGCACTTATATGTGAATTAGCATAAATATACATTTTCATTTATTTTGCCAGGCTTCATCACATAATTCTTCAGAGTGATGTTAACTCCAGTGTCAGAATGATTTATTATAACTAGTCTTCTGCCTCTTTGTCTTGATTGTTGTATATTACTATTATGGTGCCCTTTTCCATAATGAAATAGCTTTGTCTCACCTTATGTGAATTCAGCCACCTTCTTTAAATTATGCTGTAAATATTAAAAATAAAATCGGAGGTTTGAAACAATTTTTAAACCATGCGCATTGCATTTATTTATGTACAAAATAGAACCACTTCAGCGATAACTGGCAGAGATGTGTAGCATCAAGCAAACTTTAGCAATATAGTTTTTTCACTTCATTATGTGTTTGTTTTTTTCTTCAGTTGAGCTAATTTAATGTCCATTTCCCCCTGTTGTTTGCCAACCTGTTTGCTTGTGTGAAACACTATAAATACCATCTCAGCATGTTGACATAGCAATTGTTTTGTTTTCATGCATGTAATAGAAGTATGATGAGATTATAAAACTACCATATAAACAGTTTGAAGGACAAGCGCCTGAGATGTATGATTGGAAATAAGCAAGGATTGGTGCTTCCTACACTTTCTATGCTGTTTTATTACACTACTGATCCTACTGTCCCTAATAACTTCATTAAAATGCAGTCCATTAGAAGAAACAGAAAGCAGGCTGAATTTCATAGTGGGCCCTAATGACACATATAACAGCTCAGTTTCAGTCCCCACCCATCTTCACACGTCTGTTTGAGAGTATGCGATCTGTGGGTTCAAAAACGCAGCATGTAAATGACTGAATTCTTCTGCAGAAGTAGCTAGATGGGACGGTTGCTGTTTAAAGGTCTGACACTGTGATGACTTATGCACGTGACAGCTCCGTTGACTTCAAGGCCACCTGAAGTCAATGGGAATACTCACAGTGTATAAAGACAAAATGCAGATTCATGGTCCATCACAAAGTTGTTTAACATGAAGAAAGGACTGCACCACCAAATGGAAAACAGAAACACTAAAATGCTAGTGTCCTGGAGAGAGAGTATGTGAAACAAGAAACTATTCACTCAGTGCAGCTGATCATTATTTTAATAATTTTTACAAGTGAAAAGAATCTCAGCCAATGGTCAGCACGGAAATCCTAAGCAGGAATATTAAACTGTGTGCATATTTATCATGTGAAATATGTGAATAAATTTTTGCACTTTTGGATATTTTTCAGTTAGGTGCTTGTAGGAAAACTGCTATACTCTTCCTAGGCAAAGTGAAGCACTGGGGCAATTTGTGCTATTGATCTAGGGAAGGTCTACATCCACCTAGAGAAACACAGTGCTGTGGGGTGTCACTGTGCCTGAACTGAAGTCAATTGGGCATCAGTATATTTTGAGAAAATAGTACAGACAAAAACATAGCAACACTACCGCAAAATCTGAATGTGGGGACACTGCCCTTGCTCAAGGAGGGTGATAATAGTGAAGCTTAATCTAGCAGTTTACTAACATGGGCTACTTCAGCATGAACTTTTGTCTCTGTGGTGGTGCTGTGGGATTGGAGAAGGAATTTGAAGGTTTTGTGGTTCACATGATGATAATCACTTTCTTGGACATTAACATCAGAAGAGACCATTTCATCGTCTAGTCATGCTGCCCATATGAGACCACAGTATTTCCTCTGGATCTGCCTTCAAGAATAGTCGCTGTGGTTTATCTAGCAAACACCTTTTGGAATTGCAGGCAATCTTGATTTTTAAAATTCTAGTAGAGAAAAACACACCACATCTACTGGTGTATTCTTCATATCAAATATTTGTATCTTCTTTCTATTGATTGCATCTTACTTAAGCTTCCTTCCACTGGATCTTGTAACACCCATTGCTGTTCAGTCTTCTGAACAGTGGCCTTCACTGAGCTTAGAGGCTTCCACTGCACTTCCACGTCAGGCTGTTATAACTCACACTTTTGTGTTTCTACTTTTTTCTTCCAGTTGATCTGCCTCAACTATTTTCATAGAATCATAGAATCATAGAACCATTAAGGTTGGAAAAGACCTCTAAGATCACCAAGTCCAACCGTCAACCAACACCACTATGACTCCTAAACTAGGCCCTGGAGTGCCACGTCTACACCTTTTTTGAACGCCTCCAGGGTTGATGACTCCACCACCTCTCTGGGCAGCCTGTTCCAATGCCTAACCACTCTTTCGGTAAGGAAATTCTTCCTGATGTCCAATCATTTTTGTGAAACTACCTCTTTTCAAGGGGTAAGTATTGAACCATGGATCAGGATTTTAGTCTGCTCAACTCGTGGTCAGTGTTGCTCATGTAGGCAGTATGCTTTAGTTTTTCAGGCAGGTCCCATTCAGCTATCACAATGAGTTTCATATGGAAGTAACAGTATCCCTTGTAGAAATTTTAGGAATAGTCAAGGCAGCAATGTTTCAGGTAGCAAATCTGCTGTATGTCTCTGACAACAGAGTTCCTTAAAATAATGTGTATATATATATTTTTCCTTTTTACATATACATCATATAAGTGTATACAGGCGTGGTCATACTGTTTTCTTCTGTAAATGGGCAGGTGAAAGGAAGCACTAAATCTGAGCCCATTTAGTGTTTTACCTGCTTGAACATAACCTGTAAGCATTGCTTACGAGTTGTCAGTGACAAGTAATACCTCTTCATTTTCCTCCCTCCTTTTGCCATCTGATCCCTTCTAAATAGTTGAAGCAGAGGTTTCTAACTTTTTAATCACGCAAAGCTTCCCAGCAGGATTAAGTAGTATTATGTGACTTTACAGAAATAAGTAAGCAATTCCACTTTCTCTCCTGTCTATTATATTGGTGGACAGGCAGCTAGAACAGTTGGGGGATTTTGTTTGTTTGCTTGCGTGTTTTTGAGGTTCCTCTCAATTAAGCTAAGGTTAGGGTAAGATGGTAAGGTTAAGAAGCTGACTGTGCAGCAAAGTGGAGACCTGACTGATTGATAGCAGTGAAGGCACAGCAGCTAATGTGCTACGTGCTGGAGTCACTCACCTTCCAGGGAGGCTGGACACATGCCGGAGCTGCTAGAGTTGCAAAATCTTCCTGAAGTTGTTACTGAAACTCAATAACGCAAGCCAGCAAACACTCAATAGCACCTGTTTCAAGCAGTTCTTTGCTCTCCCTTGCAGACACATCTAAAATCGGCCATGGGAGGGACAAGTTAGTGTAATATACAGTATTTGGGTCAATGCATTGAAATGTGACAGCCGTGAAACTGAGAAATACGAAAAACAACAGAAAAGGGATGAACAGCAGCATAGATGCCTGATTCTCTCCAGGCATTTTGGTGATCATGTTCAGGACAAATTTCAGGAATCTTTCCTCAGCAGTAAAAGCAGAAACCTTGAGGGAATAGTTCTCAGAAGATGGTTTCACAACAGTGAGGCATTGTACAGCAGGAGAGCTTTCTGAATATATGAACCTTGCTGAAAAATACCTCATTGTGGACTGGAAAAGGATGTTTAGGAGTTTTTATTGTCTTTCGCTCACTAATGTGACATATCTATGTAAGACATTTACAGAGTAAAATATATTAAAAATCAGAAAACAGGAAATTAACCTCATTCTGCCACTACTTTGAAATGTTTTAAGCTCAGGAAATAAATCTGGGAAGAAAAAAAGTATTCTGATTAAAACTGTTGAGGCTTTGTCCTTTTACCTTTTACCTCTCCAATCTCGCTTAAAGGTCAGCATTTGTAAATTTGTAAGAAGGCAGCTTTTTATACCTGTTTCATGTAAAAATCAAATGCCTTTTGAGATCATGTAATAATAGAGAGCTTTCAACTGTTACTGACCTCAGCAGTTTACAAAGCTGTTGAAAGGGTTAAGTAGCATGCTATCAGTCATGCATATGAAATTTGGAGTGAGAGGAAGCAAGTGGTTGTTCTCCTTCAGTTCATTCAAGGTTCACTGAACAGGAAAGTGAATTTTTATTATCACTTCCTGTGAAAAGAACAGTTGACAGGACCCATCAGGGAACTGCCAGAAACCTCAAGAGTTTTGTATATGAAGCCCAGAGTCCACTGCAAAGTTTCCATGACAACCCACTCATTAAAATAAAAGGAAATTGTGCCTGATATTTACAGATTTCAGCATACAGTTGAAAGCCTTTCATCTCAGATTTCCAAAGTATTTACACCTGGGACCCAAGAATGTAGGCTGTCAAGAAATAAAAGGTAGTTGTAACATTTAGCCATGAAAGTGGAAAGGTTGTTCACAGGTTAGATTTCAGCAACCTTTGATTTCTTGAATTGTAGTGAACATTTTTTCTGTCTCCTCCTGTAGTGTGCCAAAGGGTGAAAGGGACTTAATATTAGGTTGGAAACAGTCTTAAGGGAGGCTTTTAGTGAGAGTGGTTTTACTGAAGACAGGGATATTCTTCCAAGAAAAAGGGCTTAGCCCTGAAAATAGTCAAATGAAACTTATTTAGTTACTACTATCTAAATTGCAAAAGATAAATCATAACTGATACTTCCTCTGGCTTGGTAGCAATCACCTACATTGTGGGAAAGAACTGCAGGGATGAAGAGACACAGTAATAACTGAGGTTGTTTACTTGAGGTACTAAAGTCCCTTTGAGCTCTTTTCTTTAGTATGCCCCACTCTTTACACTGCCCTTTTCCACTCTCTCCCTTTGCAATCATGTTAGCTCCCTCTGTGTGGCTTCTATGCTGAGTTATTATATTTTTGCATGGGAGGTGAGAAGGTTTGAAAAGGGAATTAAAAACTCAGTGGAAAAGAACAGGGATGCCAGGATAAGGTCAATAACAGAACTTGAATGTTTTGTCTGACCTGGGCCAAGAACAGCTCATTGGCCCTGATTCTTCCATTTCTGCAATCATACAAGAAGTCAGGCTATAAAATTACTGTGGTTTATTTTGGCCTTAAAATGGGTTAATCTCATACTGTTCAGTGAACAAAGCTTCAGGTCACTGTGCTGCATGCCAGGGTAATCGAGCGCATTGCTCTTCATAGATATCATCACAGTCAAAGAAAAACAAAACACCTTGCAAAAATACACAAGCATACATAAATATACTTCAAATTACATCATTGCCCAGCATATTCATTAATTATACATTATACTGAGTCTTCACCTTCCCTGATTTTACAAGTATCTTTCAGCAGGCTGCTTGCCCAAACAGGTATCAAATTGCACCATGCGAATAATGTCTTAGATGAACAAAAGCAACAGTGAGGCATGTGTGTCAGCTGCTTGGGAGGATATGTTTATGGATGTGATTATGTCAGAATTAGCCTGTTTATAGCTTCTGACTTGGTTAATTGCCTGTGAAGTCAGACAGTTAGACGCCCCTCTTCCCCCGGTCTCAGTGTTTGGGCTTTGACTTCCTTTAGGACTGATCCAGTACAGCAGCTTTTGTTGTTTCCTTTTTGCATCTGGTCAGATGTGTTAACACAGAGCTTAGCAAACAGTTACCATCCCTGCCTCTGAGGTGTCATCAGTTATGACACCTTTTGCTGTCTCCCCAGTTCATCAAATTTAGTAATTCCCACAAGGAATCCTTGAAGGAAGCTTGCAGTTTCTCACTTGAATGCCTGCAGCTTATTGTCTTCCCTTGCTACCTGTAGCTGATTTTGTTCATGTTGTAAGTGACTGCTTTCAGTTCTGTGGTTTTCATATTCAGTCTTCTTTCCCTTGCACACTGTCACAACCCCCTCTCCCCCCCAGCTTCCCAGAAATCCTAGCTCTAGTGCTTTGATCATTGGGTTGGTCAAACTTTTGCAAAATCAGCACAAGTTGTTGTAGTTTAGTCCGAGCACTGCGTTACTTATTGAAGGAGGGTAGAAGTCCTTTTGGTCTCAGGATGGCCTTTTTCTCACCTGGCTACTAGCTCTGAATGAAATTGCTGTGGCAGGGCCCTCATACAGGCAGAGTCCCCAGTAATAAGCCCATGGACTCTTCAGCTCTCCTTGTCAAAGTATGCTCCAGCACTGTCTCTCTAGCAAGCTCCACAGTTTTAGCTTGCTACCTTTCTGCGGGAGGAAGCTGAGCAGGGTCAGTGCTCTCCTCCTGTTTTCAGTGGACACTTCATCAGCCTAAGAATACCTGTCCCTGGAGCTTGCACAGGGCTCCCTGCCTTGGTTTCCCCTGGAGAGGAGCACCTCAGAGGTCCCTGTAGGGTTCAGGTCAGTTTCCTTTCAGTTTCACTCCTTAGGCAAGTTTTCGCTTGTCCTTGGCAAATGGTAGCTCTGCGGTGTACCACCTTATCAGTGTCCTGCAATCTTGACTGACTGGGAACAGTAAAAAACTTATAAATCTTCTTATTATCTAAAGACTGTGCCTTCATTTCCTTCTCTTGCCTAAGGCTTGCTTTTACATTTAAACCCTTACTTCATCCCTAAGTTCCTTGGTTTTTACTCTGGCAATTTGCTTTACCCTCAGTATATATATGTAAGTTGGTCAAACTAATTTTCTTGGTTTTACTACCTTCTTGCTGTTAGACCACAAACCATATCCACTGTTTCAACCAGACAGATCTAGCATGTATGTCACTTTTTCTTCCAGACATACAAGTGTGACCCTCTCGTTCCTCAGACAGGAAATATGAGGCAAGAAGGCACTAAAAGCTCTTGTGATTGAGAAAAGAGTCAGCCAGTTCATAAAATCCAATTGCAATCCCAAAATGTCCCACAAATCAGATCTCACAAATCAGCAAATAACCTTTTCTCAGAGCAGAGATTCTTGGCAATGTTCTTCCATTTCTAGGCCCTGTACACAACAGGTTGTATCTTCACTTCATTTCAAGACTTGATTGATCTCTAACAGAGCTTCTGACAATAATTCTTATAGGAGCTAAAAGCCCTGTAACACTTTGCTTGATGTTGGATTTTCTTTCCCCCTGTATATGAAAAGCAGCATCAACTTCTCCATCCTTCAGTCATACAAAATATATCCTTGAGATATCCTAGAAAAGAATAGGAACTGACCTTGGAAAGTCTAAAAAAAAGTAAGGAAAGGTAGAGCAGGAAATGAGCTAGTGGCCATCTGGAGAGCAGGCGGACCTTGATAATTAGTATCCTTTTTATGATTCTGATTTTTCTAAGAATCAGAAGGATATTTAGAAGAAATTACCTGAAATATTTGGTAGGCCATTTCAACCATTCAAGTGGTGTTGAAAATATCAGAAATACTGACAGTGTTTCTTTAAACGCTCTTTAAATGCTTTTCAACACAGAAGCCATTAACTGTGTTGAGGGGTGAATAAAACATGGGAATAAGAGAATTAGCCGTTATTTAGTGAAAGAAAGAGAACTTTGGTACATGAGGCCTTTTAATACAGTTCAAGCATTTTAAAAATTACTATTGGCAGGTGAAACCATTAGGTATCCTTTGGAAAATATTTTTGCAAGTAACATCCAGCACAGCTAGTACTAAAATACCAATATTTTCTTTTTACAGTGATTCCATTGTCTTGATGGTGTAACTCAGTGCAGATTGAGTTTCTGTTTTCCCAGCATCATACATCAGTCTTGTGGAAGCACTTCACACACTGGAAAAAAAAAGTTAGAAAGCTTTAAAAGATGACAACATAGTGAAGGGATTCTCTGGCAGTACCACTGTGAGTATTACAGATGTCGATAGCTCCTTGAGCTCCAGTGTCATGCTTACTGTTTGCTGTGTGCTCTTGACTAGCATCACCCACTCCGTGGTGCTGGGGGAAAATTCAGGAATGCACACAGAGTGGTTTAATAGGTTTCTCATGGACCTGAAAGATTAAGAGTTTATAAAGATCCTGGATAAATTCTATTCCAAGCACTCTCGTGGTGTTGGGAGAGGTCAATAGATATTGCAAATATTAGCTAATTTGTGGCAATGGACCTGCCATACTGGCTGCCAGCAGACTTACAGGACGAATGTAGTGGGTGTCTGCAAGGTCAGGTGCCCCTTTGCCAGCACCTTTGGAAGATTCCCTGTTTTGTCAACCAATGCAGTCATCTGATGACTCTGGGATTTGAGCTTTCTTTTCATCACAAACATCATGTGCCCACACCCAGCCAGTCAGAAGCTTCTAATTAGGCTCTTCACATGCTAATGGCACCCAAATCTCAGAAAGCAACCACAGGCCCCACAGGTCCTGCTCTTGCCTCTGTGTATAGCAGGTTCTAATAAAAAACATCTGCTCCTCTTATTCTTTTCTCCCTTCTGTAGCAGAAAGCTGTCCACAGAAGTCTGTGAAGTGATTTGAGTTTAGGATCTGGAATTTTTGGACCACAGAGTCCAAAGCATATGGGTGAGGAGGTTCAGAGGGGTCTCACCATGACTGAAAGAGATGACACACACTTCATGCACAGAAATCCATCGATACTGTCTTCAGTTCTATTCAAGCGTGTGGTGGATGGGTGTCAGCTTATTTTCCTAGATTTTTATCTTATAGAGTGGTGATTAAGCTGGCGGACAAATTACCTTCTTCCCTGGTAAGATCTGCCCATTTTAAACTGTAAATGGGTTAGGAATGCCATTTGGATATGCTTGTGGATAATGCATTATTATAAGATGTAACAAAATCCTGATGTTACAGGGATATTAGTAAGGGAGACTTCTGCTAGAATTCCCAGAGCCTCAGCCCCTTCCCAGGGCTGTACGTAAAAGGAGTAGGAGGCTGTGAATGTTCTAGAACAAGTCCTCTACCCATAGCTATCCTGTGCTGCAGAAACCTTCCTGCTGCCCCCACAACTACACTGCAGTAATTGCCATTTGATTCAGTTTACTGGAGCAGGAGTGGGTGACCTCTCTCCTACATTGCTGGGTCTGAAATGGACATGATGGTAGCAGGAGGGAGTGTGCTTAGCATCATCACCTTTGGAGGGAAATTTGGGGGGTAATATATTGTGTCCAAGTGTTTAACATAAACTTTAAAAACTGTTTTTGCATGAACTTATTTTTGAGTATATAATGTTCTGGATGTGCTTTCAAAAGAAATTTTTGAAAGTTTTGATGAAAAAGTGACTGTGTAGAAGAACTTTGCAGCACCAGCCATCCAGTTCCGGCTCACACTGAACATATGTCAGTACAGCTTGGAAACAGGACTGTTCAGAGGAATCAAAGAGATTGGGAGCCTCATATTATTTTCCAATACATTACTCCAGAAATTCCATCATTAATATTTTGTGTCAAAAATACTAAGGCTACCAATATTGTCTCCTGTTTCTCTGTGTTTTGAAATAAACCCGTAGAGATTTGAGCTTTGTTTACTATTCTTTTTTTCTTTCTCTGTCTATTTAATTTTTTATTGCTCTTTGTGCATGAACTTAAGATCTAACTAAACATTTATTCACAGATGGGGACTTGTGCATGTCATTTTCAACACATACTATTGTGCAGACACTGTGAAAAAAAGTAGTCCCTCTCCTTACATTATTTATGACTTTCTCATGCAGAGAGGTGAGACACATTAAATGGTTCAACAACTGTCTTCTATTTAATTGTATCAGCAAGAAGACTCTAGTCTTTCCTGTACTTTCCATTCCCTGGTTCTCTGGTTTCCTTCTGGCTGTCTTTGATCTGTAAAGACACAGTCCTGTCTTACTGAAATTGTACCTTCAGCAGGAGAGTAGGTGAATTGGATCAGATAAAATAAAACCTGATCTGTACACAACTCGAAAACTCAAGTTGAATCAGAATACAATAGCTCCAACTGCCACCAGTGGCTCTTTGACCTTCAAGATCAATGCAGTGAAGAAGTTATTACATACCTCAATTACATGGGTGTCATTGTTACTTAAGCACATTTGAAAGTATAAACATACACAAAGCAGTTCACTAAATTTCCTGCAGACCTGGAAGCTCAGAGTAAAACCAGCCATGAAAATGTACTGCGGATGAATCAGAATTCTCACAGCTTGGGGGAAGGTCAACAGACACAGCAAAAGCATTAAAAATCTCCCATGGTACTTTTGCTATTACTGCCACAAACCTTAAAAAACATACAGGAAAAAAACATGTTTCTTTGGTTTCTTCCTAATGAAAGAACCTGTTTCCTGGCCAGCATCAGACTACAGTAAGTAGCCTACTCCCTACCCTTACCCTCACCGTTCAGGACAGTACTCTAATAAGTCCTTATTAGCTTTTATTTGAGACAAAATTAAATTTTTCTATGAATAATTCTAGTGCTGTATCAGCTGGGCAAACCAGCTGTAAGCGGTGTGTAACTGCACCCATTCTACTTCTTGCATTGTGAGGGGGTCCTTGGAGGTGAGTCTGGCAGGTGGTGTGGCCTTTTGTGCT
The DNA here is from genome assembly GCA_013389945.1 of Fregata magnificens. Taxonomy (NCBI): domain Eukaryota; kingdom Metazoa; phylum Chordata; class Aves; order Suliformes; family Fregatidae; genus Fregata; species Fregata magnificens. The sequence goes on from WAAD01038856.1 coordinate 25,006, forward strand.
GCCCCACCAATGGGATTCCTCCAGCAGCGCCCATCATAGATGTCCTCACAGTGGGACAGAAGGAGTAAGCTGACAGTGACTCATTGACTCTGGCTCCACAGCAGCTGATGTGTGATTGCAAAAGCTGCTCTGAGCACCAGACATGCTGGCAGCCACCTGCCTGCTGAACCCTGGGGTGGCCGGCTGACTGCCCAGCCACCCTGGGGGGATGTGTTCAAGGTCTGCCCGCTCCCTGGGTGCACTCAGGCATGTGGTCCCACGTGTCCCCAGGGCCTGCCCTGCCACGTTGCAGCCAGCCTTGGAGACGCACTGGTTCACAGCAGGAGGACCAGGTCTGCAGACAGGCTGAGGGCTAATTTTGGCCAGAAGAGAAGATGGGATATATACCAAATGTTAAACCTCCAGTTTTGTGGTAGACTTCTTGTTTGCTTTTCTTAGGCTGGAGCTTAACAGCTGGTGAAAGTCATCATAGTGCCTGCCATTCAGTAAATATCCATTCTGCCTATCCTACTCTATTTAACTGTACCTCTCACTTTGTTTCACGAGAACAGACATATGTACCACTAAATTTTTCTCTTTCCAGCAGCCAAAAGCCAAGGCTTTAGCTAAATAAGCTCATCAGTGTGTAGGATGCTTTTTTTAATGAAAGAGAATGAATAAGAGTACAACTAATAAAACATAAGAATAGTTTGAATAGAAAAAAGTGTGATTTTTATATTGCTTCATTTGAGAAATATTTAAAAAAAATGTGTTTGTGTTTATAGAACCTGTTAAGCAATCTGACACTCATAACAATAATTATAGTAATGATAATAACTATAATCATTGTAGTATGAAATGAACAGCAGGGAAAAAGGCTGTGCTAACAATAATCACTGGTATAGACAACCACCAGAGTACGTAATCTAACAAATCACTGAAGAAATTACGGTAACACTATGCTTGAATCAATAACACAAATTGTTTGGTACTCACATAAGTGAAAAGAATGAGAGGAATTAAAGCCATTGTTTCAAATAATTGATCAGGTACTTAAAAAAAGTGTCAAATAATTTTAAAACCTAAAATGTGCCTTTGTGTCATGGGTCCTTTGAACTTGTAATGACTCATTAAAATTTGAGGTTTACCTTTAGCTGAAGGTATGAACATAACTCCATTGAAGTCAATGGCATCATGCCATTTTAGATCTAGGTCTAATTACCTTCAGTTTTGATAGTGAAACCTAGAAGACAACACACCAAAGATGTGTTTCATTTCATCTTTGCTGGCAACTGCTGTCTGGATATTGTTTGGCTTACTGGTCAACAGGGTGAGGTGGAAGATTCAGAAAGGCCTCTGAAATCAGGGGAAAAAAGTGCCAAATGCTTGCAACAAAGTGAAAAATAATAGAAAATAAGTAGCATAACTGAGAGAAAGAACGAGAGGGAGATGGGGGGGAGAGAGAGCACGCTCACTAAGGGCAGGACTTTCAAAGGCATCTTGGTATATCTACTTACCATAAACAGCAGTGTGATTTTCAAACAGTATACATCTTTTGGGGTGGCCACGTTGGTAAGAACACCCAGGTGTCTAACTCCACTCTTGGGCATGGTGTGACAGAGGTCAGGGCTCAATGGGCTCTGACAAGTCACTGCAAGCCCACTGGGAGGCCAGTTTGGAGAGAAGCTGGCTCTCTTTTCTCACTCTTTTTTGTGGGCAGGACAAAGTTTGGTAGCACTTGGCCAGAGGATGTAGTTGTGTCTGGGGCTCAAGCAGAACAGGAATGAGGCAGCACCTGGCATTTAAACAGCTGTGAAAATTAAACACCTTCCAAGTTTAAGCAGCATCTGAGCAGTGGCCTGTGGATTTAAAATCTGAGCTTATATTTTGAAGTGCTAGCAGGATGCACAAAGTCCCTTTGTGGATCATGTCCCAAAGGTCTTTTAAAATCCTGCAAAGTGCCTAACTCACTTCAGCAACGTTGTACTTAGGCTTAGTTTGGAGCTTTGAGACCCACATAATAAAAAACAAATGCCTTAGGGGAAGATCATTTACTAATCAGTCCAATATGCTCATGTACATTCTTTGTGCAAGAGTGTTATTAATCCAAAATAGCAAAGTGTTTTATTTTAAAAGAACATGTGTGCTTAATGTCTTACACAACTTCAATATTTTCAGCTACTGGCTGTTATATATCTTTAATATAATTATTGATCAGGCCAAATTGGTAAAAAAGTTAAACTTAAATGTCAAGGGATTCAAGACCATTGATTAGGACAACTGATTTTTAACAAATTTTCACAATAAAAGATGTTGCAAATTACAATCAGTTATATCAGCTACAAATCAGAACCTATGTGTTCCAGTAATTTCTATGATTTTTAGAGTTTCTTAGATTCCTGTATAAGTATAATCATGCAATGTTTAGTCTTGAATAGCTTTGTCAAGAAGAGCTCCTATTAGCAGGGTTCCCTTGCTATAAGAAATTTGTCACAGTGGGAGTTGGATTAGATCTGAAATGAAAGGGTCTTCCATCTGTGTAAAAAGACACCAAACTCTGTCACTGTTTTTCTGTAATATGGAAGACAGAAGAGGGAGAAGTCAATGGTAATTTTGCATCAGAAGGGACTTACCTGTATATACATTACCAGGGTAACAAAACAAAGCTGTAGGAGATTCTTTAAAGTAATTGTATTAGTTGTGTAATAACAGCAACAAAAATATCATTAACAGTTTTACAACAGAGCCAAAAGCCTTATTCTTTCAGGCTTATTGGGTCCAAATGTTTAGCAGAAGTGTGTTTCTCTTTTTAGCAGCTTTCATAAGCAAACACGATTGACAAAGACTAGAATGGGAAACAAAGGTAAAATGAGTTGTTCATGATTACAAAACAAACCAGTGGCACAAGCCAGGAATAAGACAGCTAGTCTTTTGGCTCACAGAGTTCTTTTCATACTGTCCATCATAATAACAGCATAGAATGAATAAAATGAACTAGTAGAATGAAAATTATGTTAGTATTTGTAGGATCACCATTAGCGAATTATGCATGCATTCTTGTCTAATGTTAGTTACTTATTCTAAATGTAAAAAAATGCTTTTAATCTGCTTAATGCTAGAATCCTGATTCTGTATTATTGGAAGAGCTGAAAATAAGAAGACTATGCTAAGGGCAGTTCTCAGCTGGTTAGATCAAAGATCAAATCCATAGAACTTTTAGGTATTTATTAGGTAGGATTCTGAACTCTGATGTCCACCTCTCATTGCTTTATTAGCAAAATGCACTAGTAAAGGAAGGACAAAAGAAACAGCAGCAACAAAAGATTAAGCAGCTTGCTGATTTAGGGAGAAACAAATTGTTCTGTAAGCAGTCGACCTAAAGAAGTGTGGTTTCCTATTGATTTGTATCCTTTAAAGTTTCTGTACTGGTACTGAACTACTCCAAATCTCATTATGTTCCTATATTATCCTCTCTTCTTCCTCTTCCCTCCAGGCTCAGCTAAAGCTATGCATTAGCTGATTAGGCAGCTGGTTAGTGGCAAACAAAATATATGATAAGCAAGTTTCCTTTACCTTTTCCTCAGTGAGAGCTGAAATTGGGGTTTATTTCTCATACTTAGTGAACAATTTTCACAATATGTGTTGAAGTGTGACTTTGTGACCTTTATCCCTCTGTCAAACTCAACTAAAATTGCCCAGTGGTTCAAAAGTCATTGTAGACAGTTGGGCAGATGTCTGCCCAAACAACACAATCACATCAAGATTATTTCTTCAGGAAAACATGGCAGAAAATAGATTTAACAGATCTTGGTTTATTTTGGCATTTTCACTATTTCTTGGTTTGATTTGGCAAATGTGAATCACAAATGTGTGGCGATTATTATTCTCATGGAAGACTTTGGTTTCATCTTATTCATGCACTGGGAGATCAATGTGGTTTTGGTTTTGCAAACTAGTATCCGGGGTGATTCAGATCCAGCTGTTATATTATACAAAACACTAAAGTCTAATTAACTCATGATTACTGAAAAAATTATGGAAGTACTAAATAAGTTTATTTTGTAGAGACAATGGCTTAACTATATCATGAACAGTTAAGTAACCAAGAATGAAAAGAACAGTTTTTCAGCTCAGTTTTCTGCTTATTATTTAAAAAATAAATGTGAACCTTTGCCCAAAATATGGATCAAATATTTTCTTCAGTTCTTTCCTTTTCATTCTTTTTTGAACATCTGGAATTTATCTCAGGACCAAATGTGCTAAAATAATGAGGGGATGATATCTGACTGGTATTCAAGCCTGAGCCTTTACAAGAACATTGCATGGCAGTTCCAGCCTGAATTTGCCAAACTGACACTTATTGGTCTCAAGTTGTAAAAAATATATAAAATGCTGTTGGTTTCCTGAAGGGGAGGGGTGGGGGGCATTTAATGGAGGTGACATTTTGAAATATAACTGCTTTTGGAAAAAATAAGATTCCACAGAACACAGGAAAATGGAGACTGAGTACACTGTCATATTTACCAGCAATAGACCTATTTGGCAAAGAAATATTCTGTCAAGAGGAGTGGCAAAATTAGACTGGATGAAGCACCGAGGAAAGTATGAGAGAAAACAATACTGTATTAGCAGAAGGGACAAGACAATCTACCCAGTGGACATTTCTAATTGTTACAATTCAAATCAGAGTCTGCTGTAACTGAGAATGTCTGGAGTCATTGTGTTCCTTTAAAGAAGACAGAGATGCTGCCAATTATGACAATTATCCTTTTAAAGTACTATGTTCACTGAAAAACTGTAGGACTTTCTTTTATATTTTTGAAGAGTAACACACATGTTTCTCCATGCAAGACTTCATTTGTTTTGCAGGTGAAAGGAAGGAAAGAAGCAGTGTGGAAGAGAGATATTTCTGTTCATGTGTACCGTATCTCTCAAAGGTGTGGACAGGGCAGGCAGACCTAGGAGAACAAATTCAGAAGTAAGGGGTGGAATCTGACATGTACGATCAGTAGCTGACCCTCTAGGGGGGTTTCATTCTTGACAAACCTTTCTTTATCATTTAAATGCTTTCACTACTGAAGAACTGAGCTAGCCAGGCTCCTCAATAGGAAGTTTTAAACAGTGATCTAAAAGCTTGATCCCCTCTAAAGCCCTCTGCAACTGGCCTTTCTTTACCCTCATACTGCATCGCAACAAACCCGCTACCATCCCCCTGCCCCCAGCTCCCTAAGGCTCCTGTCCTTATGTTCTCACTGGCAGAGGAGATCCTGGCAGGGGGCTGCATAGCTTGCACAGCGTGATGGGTTCACAGAAGCTGCTTTCTCACACAACAACAGATTAACCCCAGTTTATTTGCTCTGTGATAACTGCCCATGTGCAGGATGTTGTGATGATGTCACCTAACTTTCTCTGTCCGTATGTCAGACATCTAAAGTGAGTCATTCTGGCTGACACTATAATCCCTAAAGATACAGGCACCAGCAGGGGACAATACATCCCATTTGAAAGTGTTTAAATGGAGTGAACTGGCCTCAGAATGTGAACATCTCTGCTGCACTGACTGTAGAAGAAATATCTATGTCTGTCTGTCTCCTTCTCCGTCTCCATCTCCATCTCCATCTCTCTCTACCTCTATCTTTATCATCTCTATAACTGAATTAGGTGACACAAAAATCTTTTGGAAAGTTAAACCTACCTGAGATAAATCCAAGCCTCATTCCCATATCCTGCCTTCCAGGTAAGATAATTGAGATCACTATAACAAGAGATGGGTCAAAATGGGAATTCAGAAACCCTGGTACAGCAGTTTGGAAGCCTTGGTTTACCTCTTCTCTGTGCCACCTGGGGAAAGTGTCATATACTCTTTCAGGCATATAATAGCACAGGGAGTGGCATACTGGAGAAACTGGACCATTTCCACCACTTCATGCAACACTCAGTTTCTAGGAACTGCATTGAAAAGACTTTCTGAAGGGCAAAATGGTGGTGAAAAGCAGATTTGCTTTCCCTTAATATTATATGGGAAAGGAAATAGGTACTGGTGCCTCTCCAGGAATGTCTGTGCAGGAGGACATGGAGCCATCAACTGGAAAATGAAAAATGGGAGTACAGAAATTAGATTAGCAGGGTAAAGATATTCTGATCACAAAGGGATCTTTTACTTATAAAGTAAGGGCACTGCTGAAGCCTGAATCAAGGCTAAAGTAAATTTGACAAGTTTCTTGGCCACAGACATGCTAATAAAACCTAAAAGTCTCATGTTAGCAATCAAGAGACTGTAATTTGCAGTACAAAATAAATTCATGAAATCATTATGAAACTTCAAAACAAGATCTCATTCAGAGTCTCCGAATTGCCTTGAGTAACTTTATTTCCTTTACAAGGGATAGAAAACTGTAAGGCATTGAAGCAGGATAAAAATGATGAAGGTTTTTCAATGGACTCATTGTAGGAATAAAGAAAATAAACTATCAAACTGGCCTTTATTGTCAAGGTAAAGAGCCATTTTTGTGCTGGACATTTCTACTCTGATTTGTGAGACACACTGTCTCCACGTAAAGTTTACATCTATATCCTATTCACATTTTGGTCCTGAATGCAACAAGAAAAAATAGGTTAAAATAACTGAGAATTATTCTCCAAAAAATTATGTCACCATTACCTCAGAGTAAATGTGTCTTTAGGTTTTTGTTGCTCCTTAAATAGCGTTTTTGTGCTGCTAGAGTTTAAGCACTGCTGGAACTCTGTCAGCTCTTGACCTTATTTTTTTTCTTGCCCAAGTAAGGAAAACTCCCAGCTGATTGTAAGAGTGCTCTGTTGCCATCACAAAAGACCCTCTTCTTTGGGAGAAAAGCTGAATTTCCGGTGTGAGATCATCAGGTTCAAGAAAAGGAGAAAAAAATGCTCTTAAAAAAATAACTGAAGCAGACAGCAGAGCAGGAATTGGTGATTATCTGGCACACAGTCAGATCGTCAGTCATGGTGAGGCATGAGGAACACTGGCTCTGCAGCTGCAGGCTGAAAAAAATTGGTGAGACTAAACAGCAAGCATTTATCAACAACTGGAAGCATTTAGACAAAGCAACTAATTTTTCATTGTCCTTCTTTATAGTCAGTTTTTTGCTACATTTTTCTCCAGTCAGAAAGGCAATTAGCATACAGAGTTCTAATCAGTCCTTCTGAGAGCTTTCTTTCCTTTCCTGGATTGACAAAGTAAAACTCATCATATACAAGCAGTTTTTGGCCTGATTAAAAAATCTGGGGGCAAGGCAGATAGCCTGCATAATTTATTTATTTTTAATGGGATAAAGCAGGCACTGTTCCAAAGGAGCTGGATCCTGGTGAGAAAGAGGGTGTTCCTCCCCAGTTATACTCTGTACTCAAAGTACTCTGACTATAAAATACTTGAGCCTTCAGAAGTTTAGGGCCTTGGCCAAATAATACTTGGTCCCTTTCAGTCACTGCAGGCTATATTGCTGTGACAAAGAGAAGCAGAGTTCACAGACTGGTCTCTTTTCCACGGAAATTCAGTTTACTGTCATGAGAGACATCACAAAGGTGAGAGGCAAAAAGGGGGGACAGATGCACCCCAGGCTCACTCTCTCCTCTGGCTCTTAAGGCTTCTCAGAAGGAGGTGTGCAGTGGAGTTGGTAAAAAATTGGGGTAGAAAGAAGCATGTGAGTATTGGAAAGTCAATTATCAGTGGTGGGATGTTGATACTAATAACAAAATGGTTTGCTTTTGCTCTAATCAAGAGTATAAAGTCACAGAGAGGCTCATGTTGTTTATCATGGGATATCCTTGTCTTACACCTTTAGGAATGGCTAATGATTTCCTTTGGCATGTGGGCAGTGCAGGTACAAACCGCCTCTATCCTCAGAATGCAACGGAAGGCTTTTTCCTTTCTTTAGCTCATGAATTCACAGAGTGTACATATAACATGGAAGGAAAATGCTTCGAAAAGTGGTGTACCCCTTGCTTGCAATTCAGAGGGAAAGCTCAGCACACATATGAGTATGTCTTAGGCAAGAGGGTATGTTGATTGGAGGGATAACCATCATTGGCGATATGCCTTCTGAGGCCTTTCTTTAAAAGAAGATCAGTTAAACACCAAAAAAATGTATGGCAGAAAGCAAGTTTTCCCTAAGGGAAAAGGGACTGGATGTCCTAACCATTTTTTATTAGCTCCTGTCAGATACATCAGCTGAGGACTTGGTCCTTCATTTCTACTAATTGTGTATAACTCATTGCACAGAGAATTAACTAGGTGGCAGTAATCACTCAATGATCTCAGATGTACATCATAAACCTTACAAGTTTTCTTGTCAGATTAAAATTGGGGGAGGGGGAGGATGGACAAGTTTCAGCTCTTAAAAGAATATTTTGTCTTAACTACACTTTGCAGCAGCTTCTATAGCAGATTTATGGATAGCACAAAGAAAGCATTCATGGATCCTGGTTCATCACTGATGTTGCATATGCACAGAGCCTTTAACTCTATGAGCTGTTGAGTTTAGAGAACTTTATATTTAGTTCCCAAACTGTTAACAGAAAATACATGCTGTGCAGAACTTTATCCACTGTTGCTGCATCCTCACTGGTACATCGGCGTTCAGCTATTCTGTACGTTAAACAGTTGTCACATAGGCATGTATGGGGAGAGAAAAATAGGAAGAAAGAGGGGGAGTTCTGATGGAACTGAGAAAGGATAATTAAAAAAGAATACAAATATATGGTGTAAACCTTCTGTATGTTGAAACATGCTTGTGTCTCCTAAAAAGCATTTATTATGAAATCACTATAGATATGAAAATTTTGCTCCAATCTGTGTCAGTAGCAGCAACTGGGAGGACATGAACAAAAACAAAATGTAAGCTATAAGAGCTTATTCAGTGTGCAGCTCCCAGGAAAGAGGCCCAGCTAGAAGTACAACTCTGTGAAGATCTCACTTAAAAATCTTTTGGTGGGAAGGTAGCCGGTGTCTGACTGTAAAAACTCTAGGGTTTGTTTGTCCCTCAGTCCTGAGCTTCCCCCTGAATTTTAGGAGATTGACTGCAGTTACAGGCATATTTGAGAAGGTCTCTTACTTTTAGTTGTATGATTTTTTTTCAGTTTTTCTTAATTTTGAACTAAAGTTGTTCAGTCAATATCTGTCTAGTCTGGGACTAGATATTTTCAAATGACATGTGTGAGTTCATGCTACAAAGCTCTTACTAGTTCTGCGGTGATGCTTAAGAATGTATAACTTGGCAAGTATGAAAAAAGACAATAGAAATACAGTTCACCAGACAGAAAGATGGGCAAACTTTCACATTCCTCTGAAGGAATGTGCAAAAACTACACCGATATGAGGGCAATGCCTTATATTCATGACCACACATCATATGAATGGAAGGAAGCACAAAATGCAGACCACAGTAGGTCATTAATCATGAAAGCTCTCTCTTAAGTAAGTTGTGATCATGTTTTGGAACTGACTATACTCCCTCTGTAATATGAACCCATGAAATTAATTATTGTTTTCGGAAATAAATGTACTTTTGCTCCAAGTTCAATGGTACAATTCATGATTGGTTGTATCTGTACTAAAGAGTAGGAAGTTGTGCCCAGGCTTGCTGGTAGTCGATTTGACCAAGTTATCTGTGGAATGAACCTCCTCAGAGTTTTGGCTCAGAAACAAACAAAGAAGATGAGAGAAAATATGTTGACTCTTTTTGCTGGGGAAAAAAAATCACTGGCATGCATTTATGTGGAAGAGATATTACAACAGCCAGCAGTAGAAACAGAATACTCACACAATTTGCAGCATGCAAGGGCTTTTGGCTGATGCTATTAGAGAATCAACTGTGATATCTAAGTAAATACATATTAAAATAATTATTATTCCTGACTAAGGATCCTCTGTGAAATTCACAATAAATGTCCAGAGTCAAAAGGAAAAGAATCAGAAGTAAAGGCATTTATGAAAGTTCTAAAAACTGAGAGGAAAGGAAATGATATTGTTAATATAGCAGATTCCTAAAATAGTGGGTGACTGGGTAGAACTACTTCTATACAAGGACTGAAATGTAACAGAGACACCCACATCACTGTAATGCAGCTTTCCTCCTCTCACATTATCCTTGGTTAAGTTCTTATTTTTTTCTTTTTGTCATAACAAGATCATCAGGAACTCCCTTTATTTAAAGATTTTTTTTTTCTCCTTTATTCATACATGTTAGCCACCTATTTTCCCACTGATTATAAATGACACACTGGTTGTGCTTCACCGATTCTACATGGTAATTGAAAGAAGGATCTTTAGATTATTACCAAGAAATAAAAAACAAAAAAGAAAAATCTTACTAAATAAATATAAATGTTGTATGCCAAAGGCTGTTTCACTTATTTATCCAAGGTCCCAAATTATGACAGAATTTAGAAGGATCAGTACGACACCATGGTGCTGCAAAACTGACAGGAAAGAAGTGGATCTTAGCCACTGTTAAAGGGAAAGGGGAATATGACATGAAGAAAAAGCAAGCTGTGCCCTCTTCCCTTTGGCATTGCTTTCCACTTTATGCACACTGACTTATTTACTCCAGTGCATATCTGTAAAGTATCAGGTGAACTTGGTTTTACCCCCAGTGGACATCAACGTAGTTTACTGCACACAGTGTAAAGCAATGGAGAAGTTTGCTACAGTCTTATCATATCCCAAATCCTTATGGGTGGGCTACAATGTGTGACATCTTAGGCACTGGTTTTACCATAGTGGAGATAAAACATATATTTGGAGGAACATAGGTAAACTTATATGTAAGTATATACACATGTGTTTGAAGGACTAGTGATTTTGGTATTTTGCAGGTGTGAGAAGGTCTTGAAATTTGAAAAGATATTTTTCTCCTCTTTTCTTTGGCTTTTGTGGTTTTCTCTTTACAGCACTAGATTCAGCATTTAGATTTGGAGTTCTACTTTTTTTAAATGTTGCAGTTTAAGTAATAAACTTACCCATCTGCTTAGTTTATTGTCACAACACAAATCTTTTATGTGCTTAAAATGAAGTATTTTCCAAAGTATGTTGCTGAACAAAAGCCTACATATTACCTCCAACCTTGGAAAAAAATCAAATGCCCTTACAGTTTTATTTTTTGTCCTAATTTTGCTATGAATTTCATATATGACCTTTAGCATATGTTTTCATCTTCCCTTTTTCTTGAAATATCTCTGTAACAACCTTCCCTCTCTTGTCTAGCAATTGACCAAGATAATAGAAATCAACCCAGTATTTTCTTGTAGGATTTCTTCTTAATAAATCTGTCTAATCTTTCTCATTTGGAAAATAGATAGAATAATGTTCTTTACTCATGGGAAGCTATATTGCTTAATTACGTTTGAAGAGTTTTGAAATCCATAGATTGTCCATGCTGCGGAAGTTAAAAATTTTAATTTTGAAAAAATGTTAGAGGGCTTTATCAATGATTATCTACTGAATACTGAAGATCTCTGCTACATTGCTAAAATCTTGAGATCATATTTTAAGTACTCCAAAACTAATCAATTCCTGTTTATATAGGTGCAGGTATATAATATGTATAATATTATGTATAATTTTATGTTAAGCTTGATACCTCCATTTGAGAAATCCAATAATAAGGTTTGTTAAAAGCATATTGGAACTATTAACTAGACCCTTACCAGAGAGGGAATTCAGGTAGCCTAAATGATCAACGTAATAGCTGAAAGACTAGAAAGCCAGAAAAGTACAAAGGCACCTTGTGATTTCCTTTCTCTTTTTTTTTCAGTTTGTGGTAAATAACTCTTGTTCATTCAATCTTCCGTTGTGGATCATGGGTTCATTGACCCCCGATCATTTTTGGTTGCCTCAGTTTGGTTCTCTCCAACTAGTTCTCAACTTTGTAAGAGCATCCAAGCAAATGCTGATATGGAAAAAAATATCTCCTCTAGATAAAATTACAAAATATATTTCAATTAGCTAATTATTTCAGTTATTTCAGTCTCAAGTGGCCAGTGAATCAGCAAGATTGCTTCTGAACACATCTTTCTGTTTCAATGCGCATGTCAAGGACTCTTCAGATTGTATGGTGCCTTTCACTATGAATAAAAGCAGTGTTACAACACAGATAGAGGAAATAAAAGAAATAGCCACATGACACTGTTTCTGCAAGATATATTAATGCAAACAAAAACTTTAATAAATTGTTAGGATTAACATATTAATTTGATATGATTTAAGTATTCCAAAATGTCTCTCATGTTACTCTATTATAGTGATGACTCAAAGATATTGCAATAAAAAATCCTAATTATAGTCCTTCCATTTATTGCTATTATGTATTTTAAGACCATTAGTCAGTTTGGTTTTTTTTTTTAATTCCTGAGACTCACTGCAAGAAAGGAGAGAAAATTGGACTAGATTCCGAAGTCACCTCTGTTAGACACTATTCTCTTCTGGATCTACTTTTTAGTATTGTGTTGCTAGAGCATTCAGAGATCCCTAGAGGATCATCCATTTAATATTAAGATCTCCATAATGTTCACAGGATTTCAAAGCCAATTTTATTGTCAGGAAATCCTACCAGAGAGAGAGATATGCAACAAAACTTAACTTTTCTTCTTGCTCTTTTCTTAATCTAAAATAGAACCTGTTCTGACTGAATGCTGAACACCTCTGGTTCTGGAAAAATATTGCTGAGAGTCAAAGCTTCCCCTCTACGCTCTATGGCTTACTTCAAGGGTGCAGTATTATGGGAGAAAGGGAATTTGCTGAATCTTGAAGTCCAGCTCGGAGCTGATTTTATGCCTACGTTTTCCTTTATAAGAGTTATTGCTCATTCATGAGTAACTGATGTTTTGCACTCTGAAGTGAAGTTTCCAAGTAGAAACAGGTAAACTGATGGAAACAAATAAAGAAGTCACTCAAACCTTCCAACCTTAAACTTAAAGTCATCCATTTTATGTTTATAGCAGGTAGTTTGAGGGTTGCTTTGTTTTTAATTGCTTATCATTTGGGGACCTTATTATATGATCCTGTATCCTGGAATGAAAATGTTGTTGCTCTAAAATGGATTGACATCTTCAGGCCTGCATGGAATAAAATGTACCAGGAAGATCCCAGGATATATAGGATTGTTTTCTTTGGTAATATTTCCAGATGAATTTTCCAGGCTGATAAGGACTATCACTAAAAATTAGTAAGATATCTAATAATAGATTATTTTGTAGTTTCAGCTTAGCATGAATGGATCTGAAAACACAGAACTGTTAAACTCAGCTTTCCAAGATCCAGCCAACAGATTCATACTCTGCTAAAATTTCACCTGAGTGAATAACAATTGCAGATATATTTGTATACCAAATTTTAGTGCATTTCTTGAATACATACCATCATTTTCCAAGACAAAGAATAGTATAGTAATAAAGCACTCATTATATTAGAGGTCCAGAAGTTATTCTTTGAAAGAAATAGTTGAATAAGTTAGTATTTATGATTTCTATGGGAGAAGTGATGTCTGAGGAGGGATTTGGAAGAAAAATGGTTGAATGCCAATGGCACTAGTTTGGAAATGATTTGCAGTTTATTATTCTGATCTCTCTGCACCAAGATTATAAATTGATAAATTACTGAGATTCATATAAATTATATACAAAATCTCCACACAAATCCTGCCACATTAAAAAAACATGAAAATTAAAAAATGCAATTCCTTAAACAGAAGAAGAATGTTGCTACTTTAATTCTATCCCTGTGCACTTGTGTATTACAAAGGAGCCTTAAAATTACATGACCGTTCACTAGCATAGTCACAAGACTTTTGGATTATTCAGTCCAATGGGGAAGGCTGTTAATTTATGTTCTTTATTTTCTCTCTGCGCTGTCTGATCCAGCTTTTACTCCATCTAATTTACGTATCTGGCTCCATACCATGCTCATCCCCTGATTAACTGATTGCTCTCATGTCTCCGGTCACCATCAGTTTGGTTTAAATTTCTTTTGTGTTTACTACGCTTCTGATTTTAGAACCATCTGCAGAAGTAATAACTATTTATGCTACAATAAGTACGTATGCACAAGTCAGCTTTCGAGGTGGTGGTGGGGAAGGAGCCAGACTTATCTTAATGAGTGGGTTGAAAAAGCCTAATTATGTCCCTTCCTCTGAAAAATGCAAGCAGTAAAAATTTCTCTTTCTTATTATTAATAGATACTGCATCATTGTGACCAGAGCCAGTCTGGGAACTAGAAGAGACTACATGAATGAACTGTGAATGGAGAACCATTATCTGGAACTCTTTGGACCAAAAAAACCCAGTCCTATGCTGAACTGTTTCTTTAGTGAGGAAAAGTCAGTAGAGAGCAAACTCCTTTCCTTAAGCAGCAGGTCACTGTGTTCAAAAGAGTGCTTGGAAGGACAATAATTTATTGCAGGCATCCACACACCATAGGTGCAAGTCTGTCCTTGAGGGGTGTGGTTTACTCTCCAGCTGGTTAGCATTTACGCAGCAATCAGCAGGAAGAACTAAGTGGAGCTGCAAAGTGTTCCTGTGTAGCGCAGCAGAAAAATGTTCTTTGTTCTGCATTCCTCTGGGCTGCTTAGATAAATTCTAATTGACAGGCTTCAGCAGCGCCGGCCACTACATATGCACTCACCATTGCACTGGTCAGGAAAAGATTGAGCTGTATGTAATGTTAACAATGAAAAAGGCCAGAAGTATTTTGTGGAGGTGCAATAGTGAGAGTTCTCTTTGCAAAGAAGGATTCTACCCTTTCGCCTATTTTCATGAAGTATTTAAATGATTTGATTGTCAGAATAACCAGGGATGATCATAATAGCTTTTTTTTTTTTTTTGGTATGGAAGTAAGTGGTATTACAGCAGCTCCATTGAATGTCACATTATCAAATTCATAAAGGACAAGATAATATTCCTTTGCTTTTTTTTCTTGAAATAAAAAATAGAATCCCAGTATGTGATATAATATGAAGCCAGAAACAAAGTAAGCAACAAGCAAAGCTGTCACAAACACCAAGATGATAAAAAGGACAACCCGCTATGTCTTCTGATAGCAAGTGTTTTTGGAGGTAACCTAAACACGTCTGAAAAACTCCACTTTCTATATCCAAAGTTTATAAAGCAGAAACCTCTATTTTAATGGATGACACAACAGGTTTAGATCAGCTGTCTGTAAATCAAAGGTCTTCCAAGTATACTCATGTGCCTGATAGAAATTAAGTTGCATGAAATGATGCTTATATCTGCGTATGGGTCACAGAGAAAAAATTGGGAAAACTCACACTTAGAAAATTAAATATGGAGGGTTTTTGTAGTCCATAGAGTTGTAATTGGAATAAATATAAGCTCAATGACAGGAAAAAATGGAAATGTACACAGCAAAGCAATAACAGAATTTATAAAACAGAGAAATTCTTTGAAATATAAGCTACAAATGGGACATTTAGACAGAAATAACTACAGTATGAAATAACATTGGAGAGGAGAAGCAATGCATGATACGAGGAATTTTCTTTTTGAAATAAGATTCTGTGTTTAGGGTGTGTCCAAAATGAAGTTTTATAACTCAGCAGAACAACATTGTTAATTGCATTGATTCCTACTTCCCCCTGCTTGCAAGATCTTTGACAGAAAGAGGTCAATAAGGCTGGGTCACTGACAGCAGCCCACAGAAAGAGAATCCCTTTCATATATTATAGAATAAATTTATCAGAAATGGGGAAAATTATGAGAAATTTTGTGCTGGATGCCCAGTGAATAAAGTCCATTTTGTGCTGAGATCATCACGTTTCTTACCCTGTTTGTTCTCACTGAGCCTTGTTTCTTGTGAAGTAAAAAATATTTTTTTTAGGTCAATGGAAGGAATTAATGTACATACCTTCTCTAATTCTTCTTAGTTCTCACTTCTGCAATGTAAACATCTGATGCAATTCTTTTCTACATTGTGCTTTTTGTATAGAATATCATATAGAAACATAGAATCATAGAATCATTAAGGTTGCAAAAGACCTCTAAGATCATCAAGTCCAACCATCAACCCAACACCACCATGACTCCTAAACTAGGCCCTGGAGTGCCACGTCTACACCTTTTTTGAACGCCTCCAGGGTTGACGACTCCACCACCTCTCTGGGCAGCCTGTTCCAATGCCTAACCACTCTTTCGGTAAAGAAATTCTTCCTGATGTCCAATCTAAACCTCCCCTGACGCAACTTGAGGCCATTTCCTCTCGTCCTATTGCTAGTTTCTTGGGAGAAGAGTCCAACACCCGCTTCACTACAACCTCCCTTCAGGTAGTTGTAGAGAGCGATAAGGTCTCCCCTCAGCCTCCTCTTCTCCAGACTAAACAACCCCAGTTCTCTCAGCCGCTCCTCATAAGACTTGTTTTCTAGTCCCTTCACCAGC
>WAAD01038856.1:42209-55460 GCA_013389945.1 Fregata magnificens
GGCTTGGCAAGCTCCTCCGCCAGCTCCCTCAGCACTCTCGGGTGGATCCCATCTGACCCCATAGACTTGTGAGCGTCCAGGTGGCACAGCAGGTCACTGACTGCTTCCTCCTGGACTGTGGGGGGTTTATTCTGCTCTCAGTCCCTGTCTTCCACCTCAGGGGGCTGAATACCCTGGGGATAACTGGTCTGACTATTAAAGACTGAGGCAAAGAAGGCATTAAGTGCCTCAGCCTTTTTGTCGTCCTTGGTGACAATGTTCCGCCCCCGCATCCACCATTCATATGCAGCATGCATTCTTTGGTCTTCCATATTTGCAATCACTAACTTCGTACTTTATAGTGGAATCACTCTATTCATTGGATTAGCATGAAGGAATGGTCTTTAAGCCTTAACGTTATATCGACTCTCAAAATCTAAGCAGAACCTCACCATAAAAAGAACACACCTGTTACAGCAATGATACAGAAGACTTCCTTTTGACCACCATAATGTATAAAATCCACATACAAACTACTGAGAATGAGTGGTAATGTCCAATAGCAGTGTGGGGTGGTGAAACACTTAAGGCAACAACACTTCATCCACCACAATGGCAGATGGAGGTGGGAGGGAGTTTGTGCTCTCTGACCATGCCTGGAGACATAGCTGCATGAACCTCGCTGCGTCTGGCCTTCAACAGAACAGAACAAGTTTGTGACAGGATCAGGGACCTACCCAAGAAGAATCCTTTGAGTGATCAGCACCATTGCATTGCCTTGCTACTTCAATCTGTTCATCATGAGACCTTTTGCTCAGTTCTTCCAGAATTCAGAAGCATTTCTGTCTGGCCTACTTGTAACTGCTTAAAATAAATTCTGCATTGAGCATCAAATCATCCCTGGTATATTTCTGTCCAAATGTAATGGGTTAACTTAAACTGGCTAATGTTTAGTTTCGTGTAATCCCTAGATGATTTGGACTGAAATATTCTAGGGCGTGATTACAAGTGGCTTATCCACAGTATCTGAGAGGGAAGTAACTGTAATAGAAACCATACACTTGACAGAATGAAATGCTTGTAAAATGCAGTGATCGTATCTGTTACACTTGAATACAAGAGAGATCTTATTTATTTCCTCTAAATGAAAATGGAATCTCAATGCAAAATCTTATCTTGTTGTTAATTGGGTTTAGTTGCTAAAAGGCTGGTTCCCTACCCTCCCCACTTAGTATCTTCCACTCTGCCAAAATACTGTAAATTCTGCAGAATTAACCAGTATCCTTGCACAATAGACTATAAAATTCTTGCCTCCCAGTTTCACTTGGCTAATTTTTTTTTTTTTTTTGCCTAAGCACCTAGGCAATGACACATTTACTTTCAACTTCACCAATATAATTCAAGCTGACAAATTTGCTTTCTTTCACTTTTATATTGGTTTATTTTATTCTTGCTGTCAATCGTTATTGACTACAGAAAGAAGCACTTATTATTATTGGCATTTAAGTAATTACAGTTTGCTGGGCAAAATTTTATCACGTGCTTTTTTAGAATTTTTAAATATTAGACGCCCTGTTCTCTACAAGTATTTCATGTTCTCTGTCTCTCATAACATGTAATTATATATAAAATGGGTGCTGTGTGGCACGAACAAGCTTTGTTGATATACTTACCAACACCGTAAGACAGTTTCTTTATACCTTAACAATGGTAAGAGTGCACAGGAGTTCAGGGTTCATTGATCTAATAGCTTTAAGTGGCTTTCAGTTAGAAGTCTAAGTGCTAGCTACTCACATTTTTATAATGTCTGCAGTTTTGAAAAGGAAAGTAACTAATGATTAGCCACACTGTATCAGAGAAGAAAGAGATTTCCCTCTGTGGGAAGAATATTACAGCTGCAGGGAAAAAAATTAAATGTTTAATAATATTCCTTGTTGAAAGACTATTTCTGGAAGCCTGCAGTCTGGAATGTAAAAAAAGGCTGCTATAAATATTACAATGTTTAATCTCTAATATGCATAGAAGGGAAACTCTTTCATCCTGCTGTCTGGGCAATTAGACACACCTCCTCCATGCACTCAGTAACAGAAATTTTTCTTATTCTCCATTGATTTCTCTGCTAATTCTTATTGCTTTGTACCCTGATAAAGCTCTGGAGTTTTCCCCTTTATTCTTTCAAAAACATACAGAAATTCAGGTTTGTAAACAAAGCAAAACAAATAACTCTCACAATCCTTTCTATTGTATGGAGATATTATATTGTATACATATTCTGCCTGATAGGCAAAATTTTGCTAGATAGGCAAAATTCCCTTGATGTGTAGGCAAACAAAATCAGAAGAGATAGATTAGGGGCTATTTTCCTATCACTTACCATGATTTGTTTGTCTTTAGGTTTAATGTTACTTAAACAGGGACTGGTTTGCACTTAATTCCTAACACTGTTGCTGGCTGTAGTTTTTATTATCATGATACTGTTCAGAGCCCTAGGCACATTATGACCCTGTGGTGCTTGTCAGTGCAGAAACACAGAACAGATAGATGGTCTCTACAGCTCTTTCAGGGTCCCTACCTTTACAGCCTGTTGACTAAAACAGAAAAAGAAAGGCAAACACAGGTTAACAGAGAAGCAGAGTAAACAGTGATCCAGTATTGTCTTTGGCATATTGGGAGTTTAACAACTTTAAGTATTTTATACGTATTGCAGTTATAGAGAGCTTTTAAGAGGAAAAAAATGAAGAATATTTGTGGAGCATGGAAAAAAGCTCCAAAGTTTACAAATAAGACGGGCAAAATGAGGTGATTGCAGGCTCCCACAAATGAACGAATGGTAGCAAGGACAGGAGGCATTGCAAAGAACTTTAGGAGGAAAAACAAGTATCCCTTCTTCAATGCAGCACAGAAGATGTGGAGAATTGGCAATAGATGTGCAGTCTAAGCTGAGGGCTTGAAGAATGTTTTTGATAGCTGCTTTATGGATGGCTTGTGTGCATGGTAAGATTGCATATATTGGTGACAGAGCAATCAAGCTACAAAATAAGGAACAGTTTGACATGTTTAGCTCCACGAAAGGATAGGAAAGAGCCTCCAATGTTTAGCCATAATGAGGAGATGAAGACTAGAAAAAGATCTGAATGTAAATTTTTATTCTGCTTATGATCTTCAGTGGCAGTCTGGAAAATTAAGTTCTTGCCAGTGATTATGCAATAAGATAATTAAATTTAGCCATACTTTCTGTAGCAAACCTTTTTCTATATTTCAAAACATTTTTTGAAATAAAAGTGCTCAAGATTTATGCTGGTTTATTCTGATTGAATCAGCAAGCTAGTGAGCACAACACTTCAAGAGGTAGGTAGGCTTCCAAAACTACTTTTAGAGTATAATTTCACTGCATGCACAAACTTGGCCATTAAAGGAATGGTAACTCAGATGGCATTACTATGAGATATTAAAAAGGGTTGGAATGAAGTACATACGGCTCCTTCAAGGTTCCACGTGGTATAATCCGTAATGGTAATAGAATCTCTATCCCACTTTATGTCTGGTGTCACAGCTGAAGCATTTTGTGCTCATAGACAGGAAAAGATGAATGGCCAGGTTAGGCTGTGCCACCTCAGTAGCAAGAAAGAACCCAGAAAACATTAAAAATCAGAGTTATGTCATTTCTTCTGTTCTATATTGAGCTTCGCATAGAAGGGATCAGAGTGTGAATATTTCTTCCGTTAGTTATTCTGTGGCCTAAGTGATAATGAGAGGTTAAAAGATCTCTTTGCAAGACATGCCTCAGATGGGCTCCTTGTAGTTACTACCAGTGTCTGGGAATTTCTTTGTGCTGGCAGGTCTTTCATTCCCAATTTCCACCCTGTTAGACAGTTGTGCAACATACTTCTACCCAAATTTCTTATCAAAAGCTCTATATAATATAACATATTAAAATCCAACACAAGGGTACGCATATAGACATTATGCCTCATCTATTAATGTTTTGTTAGTATACCTCTGTAGACTGGAGGAATTAGTCTACTTGTACAGAAGTTGTATTTATGCATCTTATCTTTTCTTCATGAGAAGGTAATGGGCTTAATTCTGTAAGGTAACAATAGCTTTATTTCTGGCTGAAACCCAAATCAAAACAAGATATAAATGAAACATGCTGAAGAACTTCTGTGAAAAACATCTCCTGAGATGTTTCAATAGGGAACTCTGAATAAGGTTTTAAGCAAAGTCAAAGACGTAAATACAAAACTTAGCACTTTGGAATAGTCCAAGGAGTTTGTGAGTTCAGAAATCAATTTATAGATTACACTGATCTTTAGATGACAGTAATATTGCTAACATTCTCCCTGCTACATAAACATTGCAGAATATTTTCATGAAGTCAGCAACTTGTTTTCTACTGCATTTCTTAATTGGTAAATCCTCTTTAACAAAATAAACAATTCATCTAAAACAGCATCATCTAGGAGCCCTCAGGAAGGGCAACCATTAATTTTGATAAAAAAATTGCTAACAGCAATATTTATAAAAGTAATAATAGAACATAGTAGCTTAATTAATTACTCTGCAGAAACTTCAACTGAACATACATGAACAAGTTATACTATATGCAGTGGGGAAAAAAATAGTGTGTGTGGCAACTTATCATTCTGACATACAGCTGAATAAAGGACAATTATGATTAAGGTTCACTTTATTTATATCCCCACTCCTTCAGCCCAGATTTTTCTCTTCAAAAGGTGAAAATGCATCTTTGCTGCTACAACCAGCTTATATAATGTCAAACTTTTTATATTCTGTTTATCATGATTAAATGATAGCTCTCTACCATGGCTTGGGCCCTTTACACACATTATGAGCACATATAGATCATAAGTGAGGGAGAGAATATTGGAATCATCCTGGGTGATATAGGTAATGGGGAAGTAGATTAATCTGTCCTAATTCAGGCATTTAAAGAACTCTTTCTATGGTCCATGGAGAGAAATATAAGGGTATCCAGTGAATGATTAATTTCTTCCTAAGTCTAAAACAGATCAAATGTATCACCCTCTAGTGAAACCTGTTTCTCTCTATTGACTATCATGGGAGTCCAGGATGACTTGCTGCTTCTTAAACATCTAGCATAAGGTGATAGAAACTCATACCTTGGGACTCTCCCCTACTCAAACAAATTACCTTATCCGTAAGGTTGTCTTTTCATTTTTGCCCACTAAAGAAACTAATTTTCAATGCTGAAATTGGAACCAATTCTGATCCCTAGACCCATCATTCATTAAAATGTTTCTCTACAAATCTCAAGAAATTACAAAGTCAGTGTTGAACAAGAGAATTGGAATGAGAATGGTAGAACCAAAAATCAAGTCAGGACGTTACATCAAGTTAAGATGTTACAGCCTGGATGGGTGGACAACCATATGGCTAAAAAACTGATTCCATAATTGGGCTCAGAGGACAGTGGTTAATGGGTCATTGTCTACCTGGAAATTGGTAATGAGTGGAGTATCACAAGAGTCTGTCCTGGGACCTGTCTTGTTATAGTCTTTATCAGTGACCTGGAGGAGGCATCAGAGTGCACTGTCATCAAGTCTGTAGATGACACCAAACGGTGGAGGAGCAGTTGAGATGCTCAAGGGTGGGGCTGCCCTCCAGAGGGACCTAGATAGGCTGGAGAAATGGACTAACAGGAATCTCATGAAATTCAGAGAGGACATATGCAAATTCCTGCACCTGGGGAGGAAGAACCCCTTGCAATGATACAGGCTGGGGACAGAGAGCTGGGCAGCAGCTCTGTGGAAAGGGACCTTGAGGTCTGCTGGACAGCAAGCTGAGCAAGGGCCAGCAGTGGCCTGGCAGCAAAGAGGCACAAAAGCCTCTTGCACTGCACTAACAGGATCAAAAACAGTACATCAAAGGAAGGGATTATCCCCTCTACTTGGCTCTCATCAGACCATATCCAGAGTACTGTATCCAGTTTTAGTGCCCCCAGTACATGACAGTCATCAGTATTTGGAGTGAGTCCAGCAGATGGCCACTATGATGGCGCAGGGTTGGAGCACTTGACCTGTGAGGAGAGGTTGAGGGAGAGGGGTTGTCCACCCTGGATAATAGATGACTTTGAGGGAACGGAACTGCAGCACCCAGTACCTATGGGGAGGCTATTAAGAAGGTGGAGCCAGGCTTTTCCAGCAGTGTATAGTGAGAATGACACAAAAAGGGCATAAATTGAAACAAGAGAGATCCAGGTGGATGTAAGGAGAAACTTTTTTCCTACGAGGACAGCCAAACATTGGAAGAAGTTACTCAGAGAGGTGATGCTTAAGACCCAACTGGAGGTTGGACTTCCTGAGGTTCTTTATAACCTGAATAGGTCTATAAGCAGTATCCTTTTCTGAATATATATGGTCAGAAAAAGAGCTATAGCTGGTGGTCAAATTTTTGGTTAGTTAATTTCTACTCAGGCACATCATGAATTTATCAAGCTGTATAAGCTTACCAGGTTCTACTTGAAAAGGTGCTGATGCTCCTATTAAAAGGTTGTTGCACAACATCCCTGCTTTAATAGTTAGAAATCTCTTTCTAATTTGTAGCCTAAATTTATTCATGGCTTTTGTGCTCTGGTTTTGTGCCAACTTAGTGTTTAAACTCAAGTGATTCTTGTCCCTCCCTGGTGTTTACCTGCTTGGTGTATTTATAGGCAGCAGTCATGTTACCTTCAGCTTTAATTTTGTTAGGCTAGAGAAAACAGGCCCTTACATACTCGTCTCAGAAGTTCTTCATTCCCTTCTTTCATGCTAGCTGCTTATTTTGGTACCTGCCCCATTCATTCTCCCTGAACAAGTGGCGAGGACTGGGTGCTGCTCTCTGTGTTCCTGGGAAGCTTTCAGCGGTACGGGATGACACGTTACCTTCTCAGATAGCCAATCTCTTCTCGCTTGAACAGTGGCTTACACCTTCATACAGACATTGGATAATACTCGGTGAAACTAATCTGAGTTTGGCTCCCCAGCCTTGACTCATCGCTTAGCCTTGTGTCCTGCATTAACAAAGGCTTGCTTGAAACTGT
The DNA here is from genome assembly GCA_013389945.1 of Fregata magnificens. NCBI lineage: Eukaryota > Metazoa > Chordata > Aves > Suliformes > Fregatidae > Fregata > Fregata magnificens. The sequence goes on from WAAD01038856.1 coordinate 49,252, forward strand.
ATGTGGAGCCTTAGGGCCTGTCTCACATTGTGAATTTGGATGTGCCAATATTTGTGCATGCAGCATATGAGCTCGCAAAAGAAAAAAACCATCTTCTAAATGTGTCATCTCAGAACAGAGGAGCAGTCGATATTTTGAACATTTTCATCTGTATTGAAAATGTCAGGCTTGCTCCAAAGCCAGCAGTAGCTGGGAAAGAAAATTACTGACGGCACTCACAAATCAGCAGGCATCCAGATTTTCTGACCTCCTCAGTAAGTTTTGACAATCTGGCATACCTTTGAATAATGAAACACTTATTGTGCAAGCATGACAAGCCCAGTGACCAAAACACTTATGACACAGGTCCCATTAGCAATATTTTCTATTGCATTGGCAAAATGCTAACATATAAAGTCCCTTCTCCTCTTAAAAAATGTGTAAGAACAGGATAAATTATTCATGTAGAACTTATCTGAATTGCTTCTGATTCAGTTCTTTAAAGTCTGAAAAGCACATCTGGACATGCTTCAGTAAATAAACAGGCTAGGCTTCCCTTAAAACAGCTTGTACTTTGGAAATAACCACATAATTTGAGATCAGGATGACCCTGGTACTTAACTGAATAAAGTTAAAGCAACCCATCAACAGGAATTAAAAGATCCAAGCTAAGATCAATTTGCTGACCTGGTGAAAACTGGGATTTGCAATGCTGATTTGCTATAATGGCAACAGCCTTATCCAGTTAATTGCATAAATGAATTTATTGGATATCCCCTTTAGTATTTTCTGTTGGCCTTAAAAATTCTCAAAAGTGAGGCATTTGAAATCCATTCTGGAAAAAATAATAGCTTGCAGTATTCAAGCATGTCAGCATACCTAGATGCGTATCGGTATGTCCAACAACCTAAGATACAAATGGAAACTGTAGTCATTATAATCCTACAGCACTCATATTAGATATGTTTCATATATGTAAAGTTCAGATTGTTTGCACAGTTTTATATTTTATTAAGATAAAGTAGAATGCAGGTTTGAAGAAGGAAAAAACTGAGATGACACTAAAAATAACAAGAACTTGCATTTACTTTGACACATAATTTGAAATTTTCAACATTAACTTACCTATATTCTTATTTATATGCAAAAGGGGGAAATTAGGAAGTCACCTTATTAATTTTTTCAGGAATAAACATTAACATATCTTTTAAGAAATAGAGTGATTTTTCTGTATGCTTTGGTTTTTTTCCCCAAATTCTGTACTTTAAGATTATTTTAATTTTAAATAAAAATAAAAACTAAGGGCTTAAATATAGTTTAGTTAGTACTGACAATAATCTACATTAAAGGCCAGTACAGGCCTAAAATGATGCAGAAACTGTGCATGGGTTGCTAACATTAGAATCATGGTTCTAAAAGTTCTTGCTCAGTTGTCCTTTTGCTGTGATGATCCTTCTTTAATTTCCTGAACACTTAGTATTGCATTTTCATACAGGCAGAGAATAGCCTAAATCTTGCAGTACTAGTTCATACCTGAGCCTTGGTGGAAAGGATAGACTGGATTCATCCTCACATAACTCTACAGTCAGTGTTAATTTGCTGGTTCATGTGTGTCTAGTGTCATTGAGGTGTCCTGAGGTATTCAAAGCATCCATACAGTACTGGGTGGGACACCTGTGCCTTTCTGGAACGGTACAGGGAAACCAAGAAGGATGTTGTAGGACATATGAAATGACACTACACACTGTTGTGTAGAATAATGTGTAGACACTAGATCTTGTTCAGATCTTACTGGTGATTTGCACTCTCTGAAGCAGCAGATGAAAGCTGGCTAGAAGACCTCACATTATCTAACACGGTCCTAGAACCATAGGTTTAAAGAACTGAATACTCCCCTAATTTCCTAAAGGTGGGCATCTAGTGCTATTTACTGTGCCATAGGGTGTCCTACCTGGCCTCTACCCACCACTTGAGAAGGACATGGTTTTTTCCTAAGTCCCGTGTCACAGTGTCAGGCCAATGAGGCTGTCTTGGACATCCTATCAAATCTCAAATAACATTGGCTGCTTATGTTCAGGTAGCTACGTCAAGCCCAAAATGTGGACACTGTATGGTTAATGTTCAGTCTGAGATCAACACTGAACTGTATGCATCTATATGTTAGTGTCAACCTGTGAGGTGGACACCTGTTATTGGTCTATAATTACAGTCAGAGGAAGTCTATGAGTCAATGAGGAAATCTAAAGCATAAAGAGCTATTTGGTTGACCACATGAAAGGACTACTCAGCTGCTCATGTAAATGGCTAGTGTCTTTTGAAATATCCTAGGATATAAGAGACATCTACATGGGGCTGGGAGATCTGACACAGGGTGTACAGGAGATCCATGCCTTTATGGGATAAGCTGAATGCCCCATGGGATAGCTTAATGTATTTGGTGTTTCAGTTAAGAGCTGATTCCCATGCTTGAGGACAATGTCCAAGTTGGTGATTTTAAGCTCTTTGCAGAGCCAGTGGGGAGAAAGAGAGACTTGTAGGGCCTGATCTGACTATTTAGGTATCTATCTCCTGAGACAAGATGAATTACATCCTAAAAGTGACAGTTGGTATGAAAGGACTTTAGACAACTACCTTACTTGTACATATCTGCATTATAGACATGTACATTTCACCAGATAAATCTCACAGGTGTTTGAAAAGCTCCATCTGATAGTTCTCAAGCTCTCCTGTGAACTTTTAAGATGGTGGTGGCTGTACCACTCCCACAGCTCCCTTGCCTTCCTCCAAAACCATTCCAGTCTGCTGGATAGAGCAAAGTTCTTAGCTGAGCTTGGCCTGAGACAACTTGCACCCATAGCTCCTACACCCTAAGCAGATGCCTACTCTAGCTGTCGAGACACAGGCAATGTAGGCTGGCATGCAGGACTCCTAGGTCCAGCAGAAAAACACATCAGCACCACAAATTGTAATCAACTACGATTCCGAGCATTGCAGCCTGGGTTGTTCATAGATTTTCTCTAGATTTTTTTTGCATAAAACCAGATACAGTAGTCAATAAATTGAGGTTATTTCTGTTTGTTAGAATGAACTGATGTATTCATAACACGATTTTGATACATTCTCTTTCAAACCAGTGAGACTAAGAGACATTCTCAGAACATATACATCATGAGCAAGGCAAATTATTTCAACACTGATTTAGAATCATTGAGCTGTGTTTGTGCAAGCTAAAGTGCAATTTGCTTTCTTGTCGGTATTCAGCAATTTATGAGGCTGCTTCAAGACACTAATCAATAGTGGAATAGGCACTCTTCAAGACCAGCAGTTTAGTTTAGCTCATTGTACTCTGGTACAGCATATATGTTATACACATATAGAAATATATATATGTTGTTTAAAAATGAAGGAAGAAATTTCAAGAGGATTGTAAAATATACAAGATTATAGTCAACTGTTTGATAGACAAATGAATCAATGTTTGCAGCTGCTCTACACTTATTAAGTATATTTCTAACAAATCCTTTATTCTCTGAATAATTGCCCGGGTACAGCTAAGGGCAATGCAAGCTTTCGTCTCTCATAAAAGAGTTCTAATGTACATTTTTATGGTATAGTGCTGCCATTTTGTGAGTATGCTACTCTCACTCTTCTTAAATATTGTAGATATGGGCTCTTAGAAAACAGGTAGTAAACTATATTACCTGTTAGAGAGAGGAGTGACACTTTTTTATATCCACTCATGTAGTTTTCTTTGGTTGCTATTAGACATAAATAGGAACTACAGTGTTTAAATTTACATGTTTTTGCGATATAACATTGCTAGCCTGACAGAATAGCTAGCACCCTGCTTTCCTTTTAAATTTGTTTGCATTTCCCCTTCTTTTCTAAAAACAAAGAGTGAGCCTCAACCAGTTGTAGGTATCAAAGAGCAGAACACAGTTCTAGCAAGTTTAACAGAGATACTTCCCTCTGAACTTCTAAGATTTGTCCTCATCCTCATAATCTCTTTACCTGTCAGCATTAGGCAGACCATCACTGAGCATAATGATTGTCAGTGTCTGTAGTTCCTATATTGTTTGCTGGAATCCACCCTTAACATTATGTCTCTATAACTAAAAAATGTTTACCTTCTAATTAAGAAGCTGAATTATGTTAGAAGTGTTGGGAAGACATTTGCAAGATCTAGGACTTTAACTTGAATATTCATGGTTTAAAGTTCACTGTGGTGAGTTCACCTTGGCTAGCTGCCAGATGCCCACCCAGCCACTCTCTCACTCCCCCTCCTCAACAGGACAGGTGGAGAAAATAAGATGAAAAAGCTCACAGGTCGAGATAAACACAGGGAGACCACTTACAGGTTACTGTCATGAGCAAAGCAGACTCAACTTGGGGAAAATTAATTTATTGACAATTAAAATAGATTTGGATAGTGGGAAACAAAGACAAAAATGAAAATGCCTCCCCCCACCCTCCTTCCCAGGTTCAACTTCACTCCTCCACCTCCTTCTTCTCTCACTTTAATGTCTGCAGGGCTGTTTCTCGCACTTTTTTCCTCACTCCTCTCTCCCACAACCGCTGTGCAGCATTTTTTACCCTTTCTTTAATACACTTTCCCACAGGTGCCATCATCCTGGCTGATGGGTTCAGCTGTGTCCTGGAGTAAGTCTATTGTGGATCTGGCTGGAACCTGCTGTGTCTGGCACCGGGCAGCCCCAGCCGCTCCTCACAGAGGTCGTGCTGCAGCCTCTGCTGCCAGCACCTGGGCATGGACACACAATACATACACAGATAAACATTAAGAAGAAATATGAATTAAAAAGGTGCTGAAAAAATAATCAGATGCAGTTTCAGCATAGCTTGCAGCAGCCAAAGTTTGATCTGCTTTATGGCAATTTAATCCATCCTCAAAAGATTAATGTAACCTGTTATGCTCTAGGAACCTTTTTTTGATGGCTGTGCAAGGCCTTTGAAGGAAAGCATGTCTTGGCCCTTTATCTTGTGGATTTCCAGACTGGACATATTCTCAGCAAAGTTTTAGAGATGTTTGCACTGTCTATCTCAGCTGCTTGCATACTTCCAGATAGTCATACTAAGGTTCTGAAACCTCTTTCTAAAACAAAGCAGGCATAAGTGGGTGATAAACATTCGACTGGATTCTATTTCCTGCGGAGAGGAAATCAGGGGTGCTGTGCTCAACACGCATTTTAAAATGTTTGCTTAAAAAAAGCCCACATAATTTCAGCTCTCATCATAAGTGAGGATTGATACCTCAGTTTGATTTGCATACCTTAACCTATTATCTCCTAGAGTTTTATTATATCTTAATAGTCAGAGGGTTATAAAACCACTCAGAGGTGCTTGGACAGAAATTAGAAGTATCAGCAATCTGGGAAATCTAATCCCTTCAGTTTATAAGGGTCAAAATACAGAACAGTTTATTCAAAATGAATGAATAGTATACTTTGGGAAAGCAAGATCTGTGGAGCATAAAACAAGAGAGTGTGCAAACATTAAACTTTGTATCAATATTGCAATACATTCACACACCTTCTTAGTAAATCTTGTGTCCAGACCCTTGAAAAATGTTCTAATGAACTGTTGGATGACAAAAAAAAAAAAGCTTCTGAGTTATATAAAATTTCTTGTGACTTTAATATGTCAATAATCAGGGCAACAAGCAAGATTACAACCCTGGACTTCAGGAGAGCCAACTTTGGCCTCTTCAAAGACCTGCTTGGAGCAATCCCATGGTTTAGGGCTCTAGAAAATAGGGAGGTCCAAGAGACCTGGTCAGTATTCAAGGACCACTTCCTCCAAGCTCAAGATTGGTGCATCTCTAGGAGGAAGAAGTCAAGCAAAGGAACCAGGAGACCCGCGTGGATGAGTAAAGAGCTTCTGGAGAAACTCAAACGCAAGAGGGAGGTTTACAGTATGTGGAAAAAGGGACTGGCCACTTGGGAGGAATATAGGAACATTGTCAGGCTATGCAGAGATGCAACGAGAAAGGCCAAGGCCCAATTGGAACTCAATCTGGCAAGGGATGTCCAGGATAACAAGAAGGGTTTCTTCAAATACATCAGCAGTAAAAGGAAGACTGGGGAATCTGTGGGCCCGCTGCTGAACGCGGTGGGGCCCTGGTGACACAGGATGCAGAGAAGGCAGAGTTAGTGAATGCCTTCTTTGCTTCAGTCTTTACTGCTAAGGCTGGCCCTCAGGCATCCCAGCCCCCA
>WAAD01038856.1:56208-84036 GCA_013389945.1 Fregata magnificens
CAGTTCTGGGCTCCCCAGTTCAAGAAGGACAGGGAACTGCTGGAGCAAGTCCAGCAGAGAGCTACGAAGATGATATGGGGACTGGAGCACTTCTCTTATGAGAAAAGGCTGAGAGACCTGGGTTTGTTCAGCCTGGAGAAGACTGAGGTGGGATCTTGTCAATGCTTATAAATATCTGAAGGGTGGGTGTCAAGAGGATGGGGCCAGACTCTTTTCAGTGGTGCCCAAGGACAGGACAAGGGGCAATGGGCACAAATTAGAACACAGGAAGTTCCACCTGAACATGAGAAAAAACTTCTTTACTGTGAGGGTGACAGAGCACTGGAACAGGCTGCCCAGAGAGGTTGTGGAATCTCCTTGTCCGGAAATATTCAAAACCCGCCTGGATGCATTCCTGTGCACCCTGCTGTAGTGTACCTGCTCAAGCAGGGGGGGTTGGACGAGGCGATTTTCAGAGGTCCCTTCCAACATCTACCATTCTGTTATTCTGTGATTCTGTGATTAAGACTTGTACATACATTTAGAACAGTAACATCTGTGTTTTAAAATAATTGGAAACATATGCCATTCATAATACAATAATGATTTTTTTCATAAGAGCACTTAATTTGATGAGCAAATCCAGTGTAGCACAAATGCAACTTTTGGGATTGTATCAAACAGCAGCTGTAAACCTTTCCAAGTAGCTGCAGCTCCATTCAGAGCTTAATGGCACATGAGTCACAGCCTGCCATTTGAGCCTCTCCCACAGCAGAGAAGCAAGAGAACAGCCTGGCACTGGAGTCTGAGATAAAAGAGACATTAGGATAGATATAGAGAGCAATTACACATGTCAATGACATTATCCTTTGTGCTTTGGATACTGGGGTTCAAAGGTTACAGATAAAATCACCCCATTCTTCCAAACCTCTGCTGAATCTGTGTATAATTATTATATTTTTCTATATGCAATAGTGTACACATCTGCTTAAAACAGGTTGAGGTTTGATCCAGTGTCCTGTGTAAAGGCACTGGCAGCTCTCATTGATGCTGATATGGTTCAAGACTAAGATGTACTGGAAGCATTTCTCAGCATGCCCATGAACTACACCTATTTCCTTAGCTCTCAAAGTTTGTTTGTGTGTGTGTTACATGCATTGCTGTTTGTGGCTTTTTAGCAAAACTGATCAAAATTACACAAAATTCTATCAAATGTGGAAGTTTCTTCATAATAAATGTTTCTAACAAACATTAGCAAGGTCTAGTCATAGAACCTCATGGTAGTCATCTCCTAGGCCAGATCTACTCCTTGTAAATCCCACAAAAGCTTATAATCCACAAGGTATTAGTATCAGACAACAGTACAGACTGATGATTTCAGGTTTGCCTAACTTTCTAAGACTTTCCAACAATTTCACTAAATGCTTAAATTTAGGTGCCCACACATGCTCAGAAGCAATCTGTTGCAGGAAGACAGCTTCCTATCTCCCATATGCCTTTGCAGTGATACAGTTTGAAGTACAACATTGTCTGAAGTCTGCTTAATTACCTTGAAAAAAATGTTGTATTATGTACCTGCTGCCTACCTTTTCTAGAATGTTCTTAATTAGGGCACACACTGAGTATGGAAGAGAACTAGATTATAGAGTCTTCACAGTTTCTTTATCCCTGTGGTATATTCTAGGTCAAAAGAGTTTTCATTCCTTTTGAAGCTTTGTTAATGTTTTTGTTAAAGCCATTTAAAGACCTCTCTGCATCTACTAACAGGTTACGGGACCAGCTGGAGAAGTGGAAATGAGAAGCCATGGCCAGACTGCAGTCAGATTACTCATCCTCAGAAGCTTGGGTAATCTGTAGACCTTGGGGTCCTTGGGCAGAGGAAATGGACGCTCTCTCTTTCTAGGAGTGTTTCATGGATGAATATGTATACAAGCCAGTATATGAGCTGTGGCAGTATCTGGATTCCCATCTTTGGCACTTTGTAGATAAGAGCCTGTTCCACTGAGAGCTCTTCAGTACTGGCTGCAGGAAGGCCAGCTTCAGTAGTGGGGATGGAGAATCTCTCTGCTCCTGGAAATCCTTACATCTCTTTGATAGAAACATTTAGACTGACTAGGCTAGTATGCAGAAGGTATATTGCTTCTATATAAAGTCACTGGGAACAGGCCATAGGTAGGTTATAGCTACTTTAGCAAACAGTACAACTCAAAGCAATTGTATCTGTAGAATGAAACAGGTGATGCTGAGGTCCCAACATTCATCCCTATGTATTTCAGGATTTCTCACCTAGGCCTAGCTCTGCTCTGGCTCCACAGACTGGATGCTTATTAGCAGTTGGGTTGCATTAGGTTCACTCCAGGAGTGTGTCATTTGTCTTAGTTTCCTCTACATGGAACCCAGGTAGCACTCTCGAAGTCTGCTTTGACATCCAACCAGTGCATAGTAAAAGGGGATGACTGAGAGATTTTCTTCAAACATGTACTCCTGGCCTAACTAAAATTCTAGCTAATGTTACATCTTAATCACTCTTGAAGAACTAGGATAGGTGGCTTGCATTGTCTCAGAAGTGCTTCAGGCTATCAGCCTGGTGTGATTCAGTTGCCTAGGGAGGGGCATCTAATGGCATTTAATTTGCCCTAGGATATGCTTTGTGTTCTCCAAATGCCTGTCCGTTATGGCACAGACCTCCCATAGGTCCTGCATCATATTGGCCAGCCCCACTTGGGTGTTTCAGATACCACACTGCATTTCCAATATCTTTCTTTAGGCAACTGAATCAAGTCCTTAAACATGTACTTTAAGGTGGCTTGATTGCCTTTCCCCTTTTGTTTTGCAGACATGGGAGACACAGTTATGGGCACAACTGTATGTGTTAGTCATGCTGTATCTCAGACCTTAGTTATAAGGATACTTACCTAAGTGCTGGAGGCTAAGTTCAGCATCTTCCTCTGGCTGATTTACAATACAGACAGGGACCTGGGGTTCACTTTCTTCTGGAAGAGTTTCTTAACAAATAGGCAATAGAGTTTGCTGTACTCAGGTTAAAGATGCATACATAAGATTAAAAAAATTCATAGGAGCATCCATCAGCATATGGAAAGACTAAATCTTTTAATCAGAAACAGCAATTGCCTATACCTCCCCCCACCCCCCAGGAACTCTAATTGGTGAGATTTTGATTTGTCTGTGGATGATCAGTAAATATTTTGAAACTTTGCTTTCACCTTGTATAACATTAAAAAAAAAAAAAAGATGAATCTTTACATTTGTTTTTCATGATGCTGCTGTCAGCCCTCTTCACAGAAAGGAAAGTTTCACACAGCCAGATTAACACAGCCAATCTCTGTTACAAAGCAAAAAAAATGTAGTGTCTGTCAATGGCTGTGCCTGCATCTAAAAGAAGAGTGTGCAACTTCAATATTTCCTTCCCCCTCAGATACCCAAATCATGCAGGTTTGCAATGACAGAGAATCACTCCCATTCTTCAGGCCACAAAAAATGAAAGGTAAGAACTACTTATGCAGAAATTAGAGCCATAAAATGTGAACATTTGTCATTTTGTCTGACAGTAGTCATGTGCCCTGTGCTTGCAGCTGTGTTATGGAATTTACATTCTTTTCAGAGATAATTCTGCTGGTGCCAGACTACAGCTATGGAGGGACAGATGGATTAGCAGAGTATACGCATAAAATATAAAAGCAGCATGGGAGCACACCATGCATTACAAAATCATAAAAGTATGACTTTTCCTTTTGTTGTTAGATTAAAGCAAAGGTTTGAACTCTTAGGTCATACTATTTCAAACCAGTAAGAGTTAGCAAGGTATTCCTTTAGAATTATTTGGAAAACACTATTCTTCTTGTGCCTTAGGACAGAGGGCTTTTGTTTTGTTTTGTTTTTTTAACAGAATGTGTAATATTCATTCTCATCACATAGTGAAATAACTCCATGAAAAAAAGGATTTTTAAAAAACATATTCAGATTTGGCTGAAGTTTTCATTTGTTAGATGGTTATTCCTCCCCAGGGATTTATCTTTGAGGAGAAACATAGAATCTGCATACACATAATATATTAGATCTATGACAGATAGGTTTCATGCATAAAGCACAAACTTCCTTTGTACCTTGTGAGTTTTACTTTACATTGAACAGTCATGTTCAGTTTGCCACAGCAAGCACAAAGGGTTGCATTTCCTAGTTCTGAGCTGTGGTGATCACAACAGATATAATTGTAACAGGGTGCAGCACAGAATTCATGGTTAGGATGGGCAGAGCTGTGCAGAATCATGCTCTTTAAACAGCTATATTGAAAGTTCATCTTTATGAATTAATTCAGTGAGGACTGAGCCAAGATAACAAAATTGTTGAAAGCTCTGCAACCCCCATAATCCCTGTTGTTAATCTCTTTTTAGAGTGACGGTTCTGCCTGTCAAAAGGCCAGTAAATACCAATTTTAATTAAAACATTTTTTCTCAGATGTGTTTCAGAGATTATAAAACATATTTACTGGTGTTAATTTTCAAGTATGAAACTTTTTTATGATCCTCTAGGAAGTAAGTACAGATATTTATTATATTAAAGTTTCCTCTTCTGTGTAGAACATCACCTAAAACATGATAAAATGTGGAAAAGAGAGGACCTTAATTCTCTTTAACTTTTCTACAATGCCAGTAGCAAGATGCGGAGTAGTGAAGGCTTAGAAATTCTTGCAAAAAAATCCAAACCAAACCAGAAAAACCCATCCCACTTAGTGACACCAGACTATTTACAAACACATTCGCTGTGTTATTTGGAAACACCTTGGTCCTGTGTTCTAGATTGTCATGGGAAGTTACAGAGCTGAAAGGAATAGGCTAAAAACCTTCATGATCATTCCTCAGGTTTTGATTTTTCATTGTAGGAGTGTCTGATTGGCTTTCATGAAGGCCCATAAATTAGCTGTATACCTAAAATAAAAATGTAATTCCTATCTTTGTGGTGTCTTTGATATTTTAATCACTTGATTATTGTTATTTTATTTATATAGTCCATTTTTATCTCCTCAGAGTTTAATAAGAACATTAAAGACTTTTCTTTTTACAGCCTGAACAATAAAATTCTTTGTTAAAATAATGTGTTATTTTAAATTTAAAGAGTCCATTGTTTGTGGTTTTTTACTGCCTGTAACTTGTAATGGATGGATAATTGTTTCCAGTAGCCTGATTTGAGACCAGAGAGCCTTTTACAGCCTCGCATTTCTTTGGAAACCTTCTACAAACAATATATTGAAAGCACAAAATTATGTTTACCAGATGGTTTGGAAAGAAGAATTTTTATTAATGATGTTGTAGAATAGAGCAATGAGACTGTTTGTTTGTTTTTTGATTTTTGGGGAGAGTTAGTACATGATCAGATTATCTGTCCAATTTTTCAAGAAATGAATAGAATATGGAAAGAAAGATTCTTCTGTTCTCCAAAAATAGTATGACTTAGAAACTTTTGTATTAAATAGCTACACGTTCAGCCAAAGTATTATGGAAATTTTCAATTGTATTCATTACAGTTTTAAGAATTGGGCTACTAAGTGGTCATTAGAGTCACCAATATGAAATAATGCCACCAAGGAGGAAATCCTTCTAAATTAAAAGCTTGGCTACTCTTTGCCGTACACTGCTTCTTGAACCCTGGGAATGCTAAGGCCTCTATTATTTTTCTGTGAGGAGCCAAATGGTTCTCCTTAACACCGATGGTGCTTAGGCACAATGGCTCTGCCAAGGGATGAGATGCATATACTAGTAATCTGTTTTGTGGTCTCTAATATACTGAGAGGAAAATGAAGAACAGTACAAGTAATTATGAATGCTTCCTTACTCCTGCAAAACATAGCACAGCTCTAAAAGTGGGAAAGAAGAAATGGACAAATAAGTCAAAGACAAACGGGTGATTAATGAACCCAACAATATCAAACCCTAAAATGCTGCATACATTAAATTTCAAGAGAGGCCCCTCTTTGCTGTCACTCACATGCAGACTCTGATGAGTCTGCAAGAGATCGTCTAAGCATGTCAATCAACCTCTAATGCCAGTTAGTCCTCCTCTGTGATGAGTACAGAAACCTATGTCCAGGAGAAGATTCAATGACTGAGAACTTCTAGCAATATACAAGCTTAAATAACCTTTCCAAGATCACCCTTCTAGTCTAAAATCCCCACAGATTGGGACTTGCTACAGGTGAGGAGGACAATTTAATTTTGGATTCTGCAGTGCTGTCTCCAGCAGGTACTTTTTGGAGAGTGAGAAGGATACAATTGGATTTAGAACACAAGGGTAAATGAAAGACCTTCTACAAGGCACCCCACTCACATTATGGAATAACTTACCATTTAAAGTATAATCCACTTCTGAAACAGTTAAGAGAAAGAATAAGTTTGGTTTTGTTATTTACATTTTCCTGGATTTTGCCTATCAAAAACATAAACAAATTCTCTACTAAGATTTGCATAATGTATAAGGGCAGATATGTTGCACATATGCCTCAGTGACAGACATGTTAGAGAACTACAGTCTCAAAGCTCTCAGGAAGCATTGTTAAAGATAGTAGACTCAACAAAAAAGAACGGGGTATTACCAATATCTCGGTTTATACCATGCACCAAATGTAAGAAGATTCAGCATTCGCAAATGCTATGCTATTTACCCTAAACAGAGACAGTGAAAAAGCAGGTGAGATCCATATTCTGAATGAATCCCCTATTGAATGTGCTTAGTTTACCAATTACTTTTCTTCCCTAATGCTGCTTTCCTGATAATAGACATTCTGCAAGGTAGAACAAACCTTTGCACTTCTATCATGCTCAGATTATTCCTCAAGGAAAAAATCCATTATCCAGCAAGATGGATCCAGATGTAACTTTCAGATTCTGCTGTACTGGTGACATCCATGTGGTGGAAAAAACGTAGATGTTCTGTCATCACTTGTGCTGAACCTGTGAGATTTTTAGTTAAGGGAAGCTGAAGTATGGTGAAATAACATTTTAAGAGGTTGGTTGTATTCTGTTTCTGATATATATAAAAGATGTAAAGAAACACAAACAAAAGGGAAGAAAGAAGGGCAAATTTCCCCATAAGCTAGAGAAGCACTCTTTCAGTGTATTACAAATGTAAAGGCATTGCAAAAGATCAAAGTAATTCACAATAATATCATTGTATTAATGTTTTGTTCTTAAATTGAAGGGGTTTTTTTCCCACTACTGTCGCATTTTAATATAACCAGTTCCATAGTAACTCTTACATTACACTGAGTTCTCAATGACACAACCCAAAGAATATTTGTTTTAGAAATGCCAAAAAACAGAATGATGGCAGCCAGTAATCTCTAAATAATCTTTAAGATTTTTGTATCATTTGATAGTGTCTGGAGATTCAGTCTATAACTTCAGCAGTTGCTTGGAGAATAGAAGTTTATACAGGGTGCTGGACCAGTGATTCATTTTGGTATATTACCCGATCTTTTCCAGTGGCTTTTGCTATAGGCCCCAGGGGAAGGCATAAGAAACTACCAAATACACATCTGAAAGATAATTTGCCACAGTAAAAAGCCCTTTTTCTTTTATTTCCAGTACTTAGGAAGACATAAGAGATATGCTCTTAATCAGAGGAAAGAATGTACCATATATTTTTTATCCTATTTAGATGTTCTTGGGACTCAATAAAGCTGTCAAGCTTGTTTTGAGTTGTATTAACCTCTTGATCTCAATGACTGCTTGTGCAGGAGAACTGTGCAGGCCAATTATGCAATCTGCAATGCAGAGAAAAATGTTGAGGCTTTTTTCCTTTTTTTTTTTTTTTGGTAAACGCAAGTAAGAAACGACTTTTCAAATCTCAAGTTTGATTTGACATCCTGGTTCATTAGATATTGCAGTGGTTACTCATCAAAGTGAGTTCCACCATATTATTTTTAATGTGTTCTAAATTGGTTGTTAAAACCTTGATGTCGCTATAATTTTGAACTGAATAAGGAGGGTGTGATTTTACCTCACTGTTGTGAATTAGAAAACAAATTGGGTTTTGTACCAAGAAAAAATGGAGATTGAAACAGTGGAGAAATTCGGTCTTTTTAATAATTCAGATAATTGGGGTTTATCATTGAGAAGATTTAATGATCCAGAAGAAGGAAACTTTTATGAAATACAACTGTAATTTTGTTTAGAAATAACAACATTAGCTGCAATGTGAATGCCTGACAGCCTCTTGTAATATAAGGAATATCTTTGTAGCATACCCTTGATTTGTATAAATACATATCGGTCAGAGATATAGGAATATGAGTTAGACAAAATAAAAGCTGCTTGAAATGCAAAGCTTCATTGTCTTTGAGAGTCTCAGTAACCTAGCAATTCAATAAAATTCATAATTCTCATTATTATTTAGGACAGACCATATCAAGCAATGATGAAGTCTTTTTTATTAAAACCAGTGGATTAGACAACTTTTTATACAGCCCAAGTTCAAGGCTTTGTAAAAAAAAAACAGGATTAGAGATGGTCAGCAAAATCAGATTCAAAGCTGAAACTTGGTGTAGGAGACCTAACTCAGCCTCAGAGTGAACTGACAGAATAAGCCAGTTTGCTTGTGTAACCGTGATGTGCCGTGCCAGACCTTTTGATGCCTTCAATATATAACTGGTTTTCTGTGAAAAAAAAGGCACAATAGCATTTGTAAGTGAGCAAAAGCAAACAATTTGTAATAGCTGAATGATTTCGTGAACTAAATCCTATTATACAGTCAATTCAGAATAGCATGATTGGAAAAAAAATCTATAAATGTACTGGATGAGTCAATAAAATCAAAATAATTGAGCCTTCAATAGATTTCTTCATTGGAGCAACAGGCCTGCTAAAACAATAGCTTCAAAAGGCCCACAAAAACAATATTAGGCTGGTGCTTGCAGCTACAAGTTTCCAAAAACAAGGCCTGGATGCTGCTGGTCTCCTGATGGGTGCATTTGGCTTGCTCGCATGGCAGGAGCAAAGCTGAAGTGTGATTCACAGTACTTCAGGCTCCATGAATGAATCACTCTTGGCAGTTCTAGAGCTTTCCCACCTCCTGCCTCCCTCTTGATGCACCATCGCTACTCTGCTAATCTGCAGCTGTGTCTACAGCCATTTCTCTCTGCCATGATCGGCACCACAGGCATGCCTGCATGTGGGCTTGCCAGCATTAATCCACACTTTCTGTTCTCCAGCTGCTAACAGCTACATCATCAAAGAAACAGTTCAATAAGCCTATGATGGAAGAAGTCCTTTTCAAAGTACTTAAGAGCTTTAATGCTACAAAGTCTATTTCTCACCAGTAATTTATGTCTTGTGACAATCTTGAAGTTGGAGCTTGCAGTACTGTCATGAAACAGAGAAAAGACAAAATCACTGTGTCTGGAGGAAAGCCTATTAAGGATGTGCTTGCATACCCTGCAGTGAAGAGTAAAACTGTATTAATTAAACAGCAAAAATGTAATCGACAGATAAAGAAGTATTTTTTCCTGGACACAAACATCATTCTTTCACTTGAGTAGGTGTGTGTACATCCACATATGCATGAACCAGTTTGTGAGTCTGACCTCAATCTTTAAAGTATGTGTCCTGTTACCAAATGTCCCTTAGGATGATGGATTTTTTGCAAAAAAGATCTACATTTTGCCTCACTTCTCCAGTGAGACTATATATGTACAGCTCTAATAACAGAAAACTATAGAAACTCCAGGAAGCTGACATGGTGTCCTAATGGTAAGGTCACTGAGAATTAAGTTTCAATGTCCAATTTAAAACTGAATTTTCTCTGTGCCTTTTCTAGCTATGCCAATGAAGGTGATTTTGATTCGTCTGTGACTGCTGGCAAGAAAAGTGTAAATTATGGATGACCCTCCAGAGTTTTATTACCAAGAGGACAGTGTTCTTTGTTGGTTTTTTTTTACTGTTCATGAACAAGCAAAGATGGTGACGAAGGAGTGCCATTCAGGAAATAACACTTGGAAAAGACTTGAGGCTGTCTTCACTGGGAAGAACTATTTCATAGACAGGAAGGCACAAAACAAAACTAGGAAGAAGAAACATTTTCTGTCATATACTTTCTCTACTTAGACTGTAGAATTCATTGTTCTTAATGCTTGCACTTTGGGAAGAAATGAGCAAGCAGAAAGACATTTGTATGGAAAAGAGAACTATCCAGAAAGTCAGAACTATTAATAATGAAATATTTTTGAGAGTTTTAAAAAAACAAGTCAACTATTAGCAACAACTGTTAGGATTCCAGGAGAAATAATTATTTTCTGTTACAAAATTATTTTTCTTTTTCTTAAACATGGAACTTCTTTGTTTCCTGTAAAGTAAAAATCTTAAAGCACAAACACATCTTGTTATATCTTTTATATAACTTGAATATATAAAATTTAAAGGAAATGTAGTGGAAATAAATTTGTTCCTACTGTAGACAGGCCTAGGATACCAAGTTTTATCCCATAGCCAATTTTTATGACAGAGCTAGAAAACAGTGAAAATATAGGTTTATACTGGAATCATTGACAAACCATTAACTCCAGTGAAGTGTCAAAATAATACTCTGAGAAAAGCTAGCAGAGTATCAAAACCACAAAAATAATGAACTTATGCACCACAACAGCAACTTGTTGCTTTTCATGTTAAATTTTGCAAGTTTCTATTTTCTATTCATCCATTATATATTATGTTTTATATTATATATAAAACATATATTTTATATATTGTCAATCATCCAGCCAATAAAGGAAATATTTGCCTACAGTATAGTCAGAAAAGTTTTGCAACACTAAATAAGAGTAAATGTTTTTGTTGATGAATGGGTGAGAAAGTGAACATGAGGGGAGGGCATAATTCTGGTTGCTAAAATAAATTTACTCTGTATTGTTCAGTACCACAAGCCAAATAGCAGAAAAATCATTTGTGTTTGCATTATGTTCATAGAAATATTAAGGACTTAGCAAGCTTCCTCAAAAGCCTAATTTAGCTCTCCTTTTCTTAATAACATGGAATGTATTAATGTTGAAAGGCCACCAAGTATTCAGAAATAATGAGCTCTGAAGCTTCCAAAGTCATCTAACCAATACTCATCTGAGTTTTAAAGATGACTAACTAGGCCAATCTTTTTTTGGTAACATAGAGCTAGGGACAAAACTTGGCCAGGCCAGAAGGAAAATGAAAGAGAAGCTTTGTGAGCCCATTTACACTCCCTCTGCACACCATCTACTAGATTGCTGTGTTACTTCCAAGTCTACTGAGCCAGGTACTCTGAGACATCACTCCCTCCCTGTTCTGCACCCATCCAATACATTTCCTGGCCTCAGGTTGTCCCTTTACGATGTCTTCCCAGAAACAGGATGTTACAGTCCAGCTGCTCTGGACTTCATAATTAAGGCTGTCTGTTCCATTTTCCTGCCACCTTAAACATACTTTTTCCCAAAACCTTACAGTTCAGTTCTTCAGGGACTTGAGTTTAATGCAAGATGCACCCATCTGAATGAGCACACCAGTCCATATGAAATGGATAAAAGTAGCCAGATGAAATGCTAAACAGAGATGCATATGTTTGTGTTCTTCAGATAGACTCCCTGTTCTGGAGCTCTTTGTAGCTGGGGAAAGGTCATTTTCAGATGTTCAGAAACTCTCCTCACTTTCCCCTCCCTTTTTTGTAACTTTCAGCAGTAATATCCAGCTCTGTAAACTCTTGTTTTTTTCAAAAGGCTTTTGCATCAAGGATTTGAATTTGCGGAAGTGCTCTTCACAGATTTGTGTCAGTACCTGTGTTGCAGCCTACCAGAGCTTGCTATGTGATGGCAACTGCCATTGCAAGAGTGTTTTTCTCTGTGCAGAAATGCTTCTAATATGTTTTAAGGTCTCCAAAACCCATCAAAAGCACAGTTTGACAGATAATAAACAAAGGGAGTAGAGAGTCACTGGGGAACGGATAGATTTGGTGTCATAAACCCCTCCTTTGCTACCTCAAGTTAGTATGATGTGTAGTGATGCATTTCTTTATATAGACAAACAGTTGTGGTAGCCCTCATTTCAGCTGACTCGTAACATCAGTTGCAGTTCAATCAACAACCAATAAACTCCTTCCTACTTTCCATTGAAAAGAAGTAATTTGATTTTCTTACAGTTATTTCACGTTTCCTCCTCCCCAACTATGAAAAAATAATACAAAGAGTACTCATATGTTCCTTGGAAAATTCTAGGAGGTTTTAATGATGTTTGTTGTTATATCTGGTACCCATCATTATTAAATCAGTGTATAAGTTTCCTCAAGCTAGAAGGGATACATATTTAAAACACAACATATGGGTTTAGCTACTTTAGCCCTGTTTAAGTCAGTGGGAGCAAAACATTTAAATCCTCACATACCTATTAGAAAACGTAACTGGTTTTGCTAGAATAGAGTGATAGCTTGATTGTTTCAATGCCTTAAAAGGGAGAATTATAAGAACACAAAATTACTGAAAGTATGTTTTCAGTTGTGATTAACTTGATGCTTGCAAAAGCTATCTGGAGACAGAAATATCTCTCAAGCATTTTTGAACAAGTACAAATCAAAATATATACATGCAATTAAAGGAAAAGTAATATGTAAAGATAAAGTCAGAAAACCACACAAGTATATTGGTTTAACTTTTAGCTAATCTGTTTGAGTTCAAATGGAATGGATGTTAACTAAAAAATTGTTAACTAATGAATCCCTCTAATCTGGACTCCTGTGAGGGTGTAACCCAGCCTCTGCGGTGTATGTAGTATGACTGTGAGCTAGAAAGGAAATTTGGCAATTTCTAACAGGTGTGAAGTTAGCAATTTGACTGTTTGCTTTGTATTGAAGTGGAAAAGAATGGCATGTATGATCAGAGATAGCTGTGCATTGGGTTAGGAAGCTAATTCACAGTGAAATCCCACTGTGATATAAAATCAGACACTAATATCTTGGACATTACCATAAGAGATTAAGATGGTAGAGGTCCTGTGGAAACATTCGATGTGATCATACTCAAAGTTTTTTCTGGCCACGATTGCAACACAGATATGTTGGTCACTCATAGTCTAGATTTTAGGTAGATCTTCAGTGATGGTAAGGGAGTTACTCTAGATTTATTCTCTTGCAACATAAGTCACATAAAGGGTATTACATACCACTTTCCCAAACAGATTTTTTTCCAGCAGGAGGGATTCAGCTCATTCTTCTCCACAGTGAACACTAATTCAACACTTTCAGTGTGGCTCACTGAGAGCATTGTGGTTTGCCTTGGAAATCTGTACAATGGTCCACAGTTTTAAAAGCAATAAAGTGATTAGTCTGTCTCACTTTGTAAAAATACAAATAACATTGTGAAGGTGTATTTTCCATTATACGGTCATTCTCGAGGATATGTTTTACTGAGTTCCAAAGCATGATTTCCTGGCATAAACACAGAGGTTTGTTTAAGAATCAGTTTTAGACTAGGCTTATTGAGCAATATGTCCAGTATAAGGAGCACAGATGTTATGACCTCAGATTTGGAATGCCAGCACATAAGAAGTTTGTCTAGACCTGTATCACCAGTGTCAGACATACGGTTGATAGCCAAGTGTGACTTATAGAGGACTTTCATTTAAACTGCCGAGTAATTTCCAGGTCCTTCTACCAGTCCTGCCAGGCTGTCTTTCTCTGCTGAGGTGAGTCAGCACAAGTCAATGCCAAAGTAAAAAGCAAGTTCTCAGGAAAGATATTTTTTAGGACAACTGACCCAGGAAGAAAAGAATAGCAAATGCAAGTTCTAGTCGGGAAAACAAAACAAAAAAATAAACCAACAATTTTCCCAAATAGTTAGAAAACAGCTGAGGTCTGTTAATTTGCTTAACAATGCTGGCATGATCTTGCATCATGGTTGAATGTTAATATCTCCTTTCTAACCAAGTAGCAAATCTGAAAACAATTTCTCTCTTTCAGGCAATCTTCAGACATATCTACTGGGAATGATATTGGCTATGTTTATCTTCCTGTTCTTTAGAAGCTTTCCAATATTGATTTTTATTGTTGCTTCTAAAGAAGACTAATATAGAACCAGCTTAGCAACCACTCCTTTGTCATAAGATGACCTTGGCCACCTCTCCTTAGGGAACCATTCTGGACCAGAGAACCCATCCCAGCCAACTAAACCTCATGCTTGGAAGGATTGTCCCTGGGAGTGACATTTTCATGGGGTGGCATCACAACTGATTTTGGTGCTATGCTGGCATGGATGGCCACTGGACAGTCATCGACCTTGTCTGTGAAGGAACAGCTGGGCCAGCCAAGCCCAGTTCAACACCCCTTCCTAGGACCACCTGCATGCTCAGGTCAGCCTTGTCACCTTCTACCTCTGAATTACTCTTATTGCTCCTTCTGACCTTTACTGCCCGAGGTATGTGGATCTTGGCTATATGAAGATTATGATGTCTGATTTGTAGGGTCATTAGTATTCCTACTGGTCAAGTCTCTGAACCCCCAGGGGTCAAGCAGAGACCAAAAAAATCCCACTACAGCCTTTTTGTTCTACACAGATAATGCTGCTCCTAGTGACAGAAACATAGAATCATAGAATGGTTTGAGTTGGAAGGAACGTTTAAAGATCATCTTGTCCAAGGGCCCCACCATGGGCACAGACATCTTTCACTTGATCAGGTTGCTCAAAGCCCCGTCCAACTTGACCTTGAACGCTTCCAGTGATGGGGCGTCCACAACTTCTCTGGCTAACCTGTTCCAGTGTCTCACCACCCTCATGGTAAAAAAATTCTACCTTATGTCCAGTCTAAATCTACCCTCTTTCAGTTTAAAACCATTGTCCCTTGTCCTGTCACTACAGGCCTTGGTAAAAAGTCACTCTCTGCCTGTCTTATAAGCCCCCTTTATATATTGAAAGGCCACAATAAGGTCTCCCCAGAGCTGCTTTCTCTTCTCCAGACTGAACAACTGCAACTCTCTTGACCTTTCTTCATAGGAGAGGTGTTCCAGCCCCCTGATCGTTTTCATGTCCCTCCTCTGGAGCCGCTCTAACAGGCCCATGCTTTTCTTGTACTGGAGACTCCAGAACTGGAAGCAGCACTCGAGGTGGGGTCTCACAAGACCAGAGTAGAGGGGTAGAATCACCTCCCTTGACCTACTGGCCGTGCTTCTTTTTATGCAGCCCAGGATACAGTTGGCTTTCTGGGCTGCAAGCTCCCATTGCTGGCTCATGTCCAATTGTTCATTTATCAGTACCCCCAAGCCCTTCTCCTCAGGGTGGCTCTTAATCCATTCATCCCCCAATCTGTATTGATCTTGGGGATTACCCCAATCCAGGTGCAGGACGTTGTGCTTCATGAAGTTCACATGGGCCCACTCCTGAAGCCTGTCAAGGTCCCTCTGGATGTCATCCCTTCTCTCAAGTGAATTGACTGCACCACTCAGCAGGTTTCATCTGCAAACTCGCTGAAGGTGTACTCAATCCCACTGTCTATGTCATTGATGAAGATATTAAATAGTATTGGTCCCACTACAGACACTTGAGGGACACCACTCATTATTGGTTTCCGCTTGGACATTGAGCCATTGACTGTAACTCTTTGGACATGCCATCCAGCCAATTCCTTACTCATCTAACAGTCCATCTGCCAAACCCATATCTCTCTAATTTAGTGTCAAGAATGTTGTGGGGGACTGTATCAAAGGCCTTACAGAAGTCCAGGTAGATGACATCAGTAGCTCTTCCCTTGTCCACTGATGCAATCACTCCATTGTATAAGGCCACTAGATCAGTCAGGCATGGTTTGCCCTTGATGAAGCCATGTTGGCTGTCTCTAATCACTTGCCTGTCTTCCATATGTTTTGACATATCTTCCAGAAATTCTGTTCCATGGTCTTATCAGGCACTGAGGTGAGGCTGACTGGTTGGTGGCTCTCACAATCACAACCCAGGTGTTCAGTCTGTTTACCAGCTGGTTCTTAAATAAGGTGAGCCCAGTGTGAGTAAATAACTAATTAGGCTTAGACTGATGCTTCAAAGCAGAAATATAAAGATATACTATGATGTCCTCTGTTAAAGGATGAATTAAATTAACTTAACATGTACTGCAAATGAGCAAAACTAGTGCTATGTGAGATTTTACCAGACCTTAAGTTTCACTGTAGAGGAGCCTGAAATTTGGTTACTTCACAGGCCCCCAGAGGCAGTGCGTTAACATAGTCCTGTGCCTTGGCCAGGACCTTGTTTCTTTTGGTTCTTCCCCATTCAAAACTAACTTCCTCCATCCAGTCAGGGACTTTATAGTATCTGCCATGGGCAGTTGATCCTCACTTTGTATTTTCACCTATTTGTTAAAGCCTCAGTTGAGAATATCTCAGTTTTGTTTCTTGGCACCGAGTTAGTTACCAATGCATCCTTCGCAAGTAATGCAGCCTTTGTTCCAAGTCAGCTTTTTTTGTTTCTGGACTGGTAACTTCCTGGCTAGGCTGTTTTGGTCTTGCAACACTTTCTGCATAGTGCTGGCTCTCACTAATTATTTGAAGTGCGTTGCAACTTGTGATGTGCTACAGAAGACATTTAGGAGTATCTAGTTACACTGCATCTCCTAGTGTCCCTCTATTATCTCCGCACCTCCTTTATTGAAACCCCCCTTTTTTTAAACTTCTTTCATTTTGAGAAGTGCAGAAATATATCCTGTACATATCCTCTCTGTAGAAAGTTATGCATAAAACAGAGGAAAAAATCTCCACAACAATCCAAACAAAAATACTCACAAATCTTTGAACTGGGAAGCTGTGTACTTTTTTTGCCGCACATCTTATCCTGTTAAAATACAAATTTGCTGGAAACTTCTTAGGGAAGGGATCTTGTTTTTTTTTGTTTTTTTTTTTTTTTTTTTTTTTTTTTAAAAGGAGTCAATTTAGATTCATAAAACAAACTGCAGGGTAGAGGAAATAATGGGAACTAACAGGATGCCTGCCTACTTTTCCACCTGGTCCCTCAGTGACTATCTTCCACCCTATTTCCCTACATAATCTGTTTTGTCCATTTGAAGCTCTTAGCTTCTGGGAATCTGCCATGTCAGGTATTTGGAAAATACCTGAAAGTTGAGCACTTCTACATTATCAGAAATAATTAATGATGCATCTGCATGCTTTGGAACTGTATGCATGATAGACAAGCAAAGAAAAAAATACAAATGGGCAATACTTTAGCAAGGAATTGCACTCAGCGTGTCTCAGTTGTATAGTTTTGGTATGACAATACAAAATACCTCTAAGAAAGGGTTATTAAATATCCACTTATACGCTAGGAATGAATAATTCTCTCCCCATTATGAATCAATTTCCTTCTACTTCATTAAATATGTCTCTCACTGCTTTTTGTATCTGATCCACTGAAGTAATTTATTGTGTGGTAACGAACAATATTTGTGCTGGGGTTTTGAACGGATTGCTGTGGTAGTGCTTTGAAAGAGAAACAGATGATCCCAACCATAAAAAAATCTATAAGGTCATCAGCCATCTATATAGATGCAGCATGTGACTCAGCTGCTGATTGATTAACTCTATTTGCATCATATAGATATATATGTGATGCTGTTAATATTAACTAGCTGTGTTCTTAGATGATCTACAATAACGAACAGTCTGTTCTCCACCGTGCCTTCTAATAGTTTCCTGAGTGACTATTACATATTTGACTCCATTACTTTGCTTACTCATTTATTAATTGAGGTTACTCTACATGGTACTGTTATCCCTGGAGATTTCATCTGAAGTTGAGTTTATAGCTTTGGTTTCAATAAACCTTTTTGATTTCTAAGAGCCCAGGATTTAATTTTCCTGGGAGGGTGTCAAGGATAATTAGTCACAGAAGTCCTTCACACACATTACTTTACTGTCAATTTCCTAACTCTGTTAAAAATGTTCCTTTTATTTATACTGACTTTTCCTTATAAACAGTCAGAACCTCTCCTGGTTCAGTTTATGCGTGTTGCTTCTTGTTCTCCCATCATGCATGTCTGTGAAGAGCCTGGCTCTCTCTTCTTGATGCCCCCTTCATAAGATGCTAGGGGGCAGCTGCTTGGTCTGCCCAAAGCCACCCCTGCTCCAGGCTGAACAAGCCCCTCTCCCTCAATGTCTCCTCACAGGGTGAGTGCTCCAGCCACCAGCCATCACGGTGGCTCTGTGCTGAACTTATTCCAGTTTATCAAGAAGTGGTTTGCACTGGGGGACCCAAAACTAGGCACAGTGCTCTAGCTGTGGTCTAAGGAGTGATGAGTAGAGGGGGATAATCCCTTCCCTCAGTGTGCTAGCTCTACTCCTGCTTACGCAGCCCAGGAGGCTGTTGTCCCTCTTTGATGCTAAGGCATGGCTGTCTCATGCTCATCTCACTGCCCACCAGTGCCCCCAGGGTCTTTTCTGCAGAGCTGCTGCCCAGCCAGTCAATCCCCAGCCTGTATCGTGGAAGAGACTCTTTCCTCCATGTGCAGAGATTTGCTTTGGCCTTGCTGAATTTCATAAGGCTCCTCTTGACCCATTCCTCCAGCAGGTCTAGGTCCCTTTGGATGCCAGCCCTGCCCTTGAGCATATCAACTGCTCCTACCAGTTTGGTGTCATCTGCAAACTTGTGAGAGTGCACTCCAGTGCCTCCTCCAGGTCATGGGTAAGCATGTTAAACAGGACAGATCCAGTGATAGACCCTTGAGATACTCCACTTCTTACTGGCCTCCAGCTAGATTATGTGATCAACATGAACAACTACTTTTTGAGCCCAGTTATCCAACTGTTTGTTTTTACCAACCCATTTGTTCACCCATCCCATCTGTAACCTCCTAACTGGGATACAAGAATATTGTGGGAGACAGCATCAAAAGTCCTTCTAAAGAACAGCCCTCCTCTCATCCACAAATCTTGTTGTTTCATTGCAGAAAGCATCCAATAGGGAAAGAAAGTGTTTCAATTATTCAGTCATAAAGACAGAACTGGATATGTGGAAGTTGTGTTTTTCAGACCTTTAAGTGCACTTTTGCTTGGCAAATGACTAGGGTTGTTTCAACATACAAGACTAGCTGTTAAGCCCCTAATTCTGTAGCATGTTTCTGTGGGCAGCTCTGTGAGTATGTAAAACCCCTTTGAAATTGGTGGCATTGCCTGCATTTGCAGAGATCTGTTTGTGTGGAATGAACTCTTTGAATAGGGCCTAAATCTGCCACAATTCCTGGTTGCTCTATGGGCAACTAATGTAATCTCCTTTCTTTTTGCTTCAGCATTGATTTATGTTTAGATTTGGGACACCTGTCCCCTTGATGATAAAGAGCATTTGCTCGTGCTGGGAATAACTTATTTAACATGAGTAGTATGACAGGAAGAGTAGCACACTTTTAAAAAAAAGTCAAATAAACCAACTGCAACTTGTTACTCTCAAAACTGCTGGTGACACAAAATTTCTTATCTTGGAAACTATCCAGTTTAGTGCAGCCAGTCACTGCTCAATGTGCACATATATTCTAAAAGAGCCAAGAAGACTGCTACTTCTTTCTTTGCTGTCAGGTATTTTTATCCAGTCTGAGAGAGTTGTTTAAACGATTTCCACTTTCTGAGGCTGGACTTGGTGATTTTTTTTTTTTCATTCCGCTACATTATGGAAAGAGGAAGATTAATAACATCTAACAGTCCTCAGAATACTTCACTAGCTTCATCTCTTCCTCTACAATGAATTCAGACTTCTCCACCTTACCTTTCAAGTTCAACCTAACTTTTCACTATTGTTCTCAATTTTTTTCTCATGACTCTCTTTCTTCAGCTCATGATTCCCACCTGAAAATTTCCTTTCATATGCTTTTTTCATACTTGCCTTTTTTGTGAGTCCCCCCCCCTTCTATTTCTGCCCATGCTCAAAGCAATCTCTTCTTCTTTTAGCAAGTTGCTCTTTTGACATAATACGCCCAAACTCAGCTACTTATATCATAAGCCTCAGGCTCAAGTACTACAGCGTAACTGTATGTTCTCTAAAGCATGTTTTTTGATAGGACTAAAATAAAAAAATTTCCCAGCCTTTAAGATATTTTTATTCAATGGCATTAATACATTCAAACTGCTACTCAGAAGACCTGTGAAAAATATACCAAAGAAACTGGAAAAATGAAAGAAATAATAATAAGAAAACTGTTCATTGTTTTCAAGTCTGAAAATAGCCATATTTTAAAAGGTGAAAAGTAAACCACATGCTGGCTGTCTTATTTTAATGAATATTTTTGAAATCTGCAAAGATGGGCAAATGCTAAGCCTCTTATATGGAGGCTTTCGTAAATCTAGTTTTCTGAAGTTTGGCTTGCAAGTAGAAGTAATGCCCCAGGGAAGCCTTGAACTTAAATAACAATTTATTTACACACTACTAACAAGTAAAAAGAGATTAAAAGCTTGAAAAAAATTTAGATGAATTTTGGCCTCTTGGAATTCAACACATGAACCTGAACATCACACCCTGGATGGCCAAGATTTGTACGCTGTTATACAACCCAGCCATGAGCAGCAGACACAACCTCATGCTGTAAGAACAAGTATGTTGTGTAACTAATACACTGACTCTTGTTGCAACACTGCATGCTATTTCCAGTCCTATTTTTAAAATGTTGTAATGAAATCCTTTCCATTTTGAGTAAAACTGGATGCTGTCATCAGTGGAAAAGTATCTTATTCACTGTATTAGTTTTCTGGCAATTTTGAATTTGGAAAGAAAATGGTACTTTCAGATGCCCGTCTCTTTTCACCACTTCTGTTACTATACCTAAAACATTTGCCCTTGTACCTTTATTCCTGCATCTTAATTTTAGTTAATCGAAGATGTATGCACTTATCCTTATATCGATGATTCATTTTGTCAGTGCAAGTGTGCACGCAAATGGAGGTCAAGCTTCAGGCTTTCTGCAAACATAACCCAAATATTCTGTCAGAGAATAATATCTGAAATAGCAGCGGCTTTGAGTCTACCCAGCTTTGCAGCTGCCTGTTGACAGTACTTACAAGTTACCTGACTCTTTTTCTCCCTTTTCTCCTCAGCTAACTGCAAGATGATTGTTTGTGTAGAATAATGACAAAGGCATGCTTCCGTCACAGGGTCAGAAAATCTTGAGTCCAATGCATATCACACACTGCCTTGGCCAAAAGTGCGTCCTACCATAATAATAGAGTCAGTGATCTGACAGCTTGTCTCCTGGGCCCTTGCAAGGCCACCTTGGCTCTGAGTGCACATATAAAGATGTCTTGTGCTTTCACTTTGAAAGTTCCCTATATAATTTCTTGGTAGGATTTTTCTTGCCAGGGATGGCTTTTGAAATGTGCAAAGGGACACACAAACAGACAAAAAGAAATCATTACTGCAGAAATATGTGAAATATGTATTCAGCTCAAAGTTGTTGTATTTCCTGTGCTCACTGGGCAGTACCTACATTGCAACAAAGAGGATAAAGAAACAAAATAACTAAAATCCAAGGGAATCAAAACAAGGGTACAAACATTCAGTTAAATGAAAGAGGAGCTCATTTGGAGATAAGTCACCTCCTGAATTTGATGGCAAAACTTTTCAAACTTGGATACTTAATGAGACACTAAAATAGCAGGTGCTACTGAAAAATCATGTGTAGTCAGAGGATAATTTCAAATTCTGAAAAACAACTTCATTTGCTATAGCTCATTTATTATCATTTCCTTGATGGGTTTTTCTCCCTTGGTATTTGGAAGAATATTTGACAAGAAAAATCCTTCAAAGTACTTGAAAGAAGGAATAGCAAACGATCATATTTCCACTATGTTCTTCAACATTCAGCATTCAGTGTTCAGCATTCTTCAAATGTCCTGGATACTACAGGTTACAGAGGCCTTTGTTGTTTCGCTTGCTTGTTCCAATAGCTTTAGGCTCTGAAATCTGACAATACTAGTCTCAGCAAGTTATTCCTCATTTTTGTGGGAGGTTTAATGGTATTGTCTAAGGCTCTTGCATCTGCCTGCCTGAACCTGTGGGGAATTAGTCAAATGTAGGACAGAATTAAGTAAGGTCTGCATGCTGTCATCTGCTTGAAGTTTCATTAACTCTTATCAGTTGGTAACCAAAAAAAATACATTGATTTTTTTTCTTTTTGAAGGAGTGTTGCATCAACAAAATAAGGAACACATTGAGGGAACATTTAAAAAACCTGCTTAAGTGCAAATTTATGTGAGTGGGTTCCATTTTTTTAAGAAAAGTTCAGATATTAGTGCTAGAAGTAAGGACACATTTCCCAGAGTCACACCACTCATGTCACATCTTTCCACTTAGCCCATATATAAATAAATGAACTAGATTTATTCATTCTATAATTTCTGATTTAATAGCAGATTCCTCAACAGGTTTTAGGTAAAGATCTGATCACATGCATGAATTGAAAATTCCCAAAGTTCTTCATATTTGCACTCCCACTAGAAACACCAGATTTTTCTCTACTTTTCAGTTAGGAGATGGCTCTCAGTTAGTAGATCTTATATAAAATGTAAAAGCCAAGTCTTTCCCCATGTGGAAGTCAGGCTAGAAGTGTAAGGACAATGCTGTCCTTCAGCAGACACATGGGTTAAATTCAGTTGAAAATATTAGATTCTATTGGAACACCTCTCCTATGAAGAAAGGTCAAGAGAGTTGCAGTTGTTCAGTCTGGAGAAGAGAAAGCAGCTCTGGGGAGACCTTATTGTGGCCTTTCAATATATAAAGGGGGCTTATAAGACAGGCAGAGAGTGACTTTTTACCAAGGCCTGTAGTGACAGGACAAGGGACAATGGTTTTAAACTGAAAGAGGGTAGATTTAGACTGGACATAAGGTAGAATTTTTTTACCATGAGGGTGGTGAGACACTGGAACAGGTTAGCCAGAGAAGTTGTGGACGCCCCATCACTGGAAGCGTTCAAGGTCAAGTTGGACGGGGCTTTGAGCAACCTGATCAAGTGAAAGATGTCTGTGCCCATGGTGGGGCCCTTGGACAAGATGATCTTTAAACGTTCCTTCCAACTCAAACCATTCTATGATTCTATGATTCTATATTTCAAAACCATTCTTTTATTTGTGAGGCAGTGTTGTCCTGGTAAAGTAGATGCATTCAGTTTATGAAAGCTTTTTAAGTCCTGATGCTGCAATAAACATTAAATAATATTTTCCAGAATCCAGATCATAGCTGCTAACAAACTTTTCACAGTGTCTAAATTATCTTTCTCTTCCACATGTGTGTGCACACACAAAAAAAACCCCAAGCCTACAGTAACTGACTCGCCCCAAGAAGTTTAAAAGAAGTCTTTTACAACAAGCTATGTATAATGTAGCGGTTATATAATTTTTGTATATGTGTCTGTATTTAAACTCCCTTATTATGTACTGGAATAGCTCTTAGCAGGTCTGATCTTTCATGTAGCTATGAAATTAAGATGTTCTCTATACACAGAAAAAATATTTACAAGATTTTTAGGAAAAAAAATAGAGTTAATGTTTACAGCGATTCCCAGAACTGCTTGGCTGTGGTTTTTGGTATCATTCAAATGGCTCATGAGAGAACTTTTTAATTCAAGAAAGAGACAGGCAAAGGAGCTGTCATAATTATAGAAGACACCAAGAAATATGAATGCTGAGACCATCTCAATGGGCCTTTCTTTCAGTTCCTCACAACGCTCAGGAATGTCACTGTTTAGGCTGAAAGTATTCAGGTTTAGTTTTAGCCCAAAGACCTTTTTTTGAAATTTTAAAGAGAATTCCTTCTTTTTAAGAGTCATAGAGGAGAAGCAGAGAAATAATTATGTCTTCATTCACCTCTGGCTCCCTCTCTGTATTTAAATACCTCCATGCATACTTTTCTTAGTTCACCTGCAAACAACTATTTATGTGTTCGCCTCAATCCATGTGACTTAGTCCACTGAGTCTCCACAGACTGGTAAAGTTTAGTTTAAAACACGCAAAGAGAGAAAACAGAGGGGGATGGTGAGACCTCTAAGAAAACATGTCACCCTGACCCTACTCAAAGGCAGAATCAACTGTACTTGAGCATCCTTTACATGCCTATTTAACATATTCTGAAAAACCTCTAATGAAGTACAACATAAGCATTTCAGTAATTTATGTTATTTTTTCCAACATTCAGGATCCTGTTACACAATTTTATTTGTTATTCTTGGAACCCAGTCAACTTACAAGTTCCTTCATCAGAGTGTTCATATTTGAACATCATGAGTCCCCACTCAAATCAAATGGGGAGTTAAATGTACTTGAGCATCAATGTCTGCTAGAAATTTTTTTTTAAGGAATTATAGTATTTTTATTTGTATCCTTGCTTGTTGCAGATCAGAAGCAAACTTAGAGAATCTTGCTAAATTTCTCTATTTTGACTGTATTCTCAAATATGGTATTACTAGTATAGTCTCTTAAAATTACTGTTATTTTCTGGAAAAGCTCTTTCAGGTGCTAGGTACCTATCTTAAAAAGAAACACAGCAGAACCACATTTTAATCCAACTATAAATAAAGCTAAATATTGCTTTCTGTTCTGTATTCCTGAAAGTTTATAGGGGAATCTTGAAAACAGGTCCATGAAAGAAAACTTGGGGGAAAGAAAAAACAACACAAAACCCCCAAACAAACAAACAAAAACCCAAACTAAAACTGTTGGGAAGTTCAGATTTGCCATACAAAAGTCTGCATCTCTGGTGAAGTTTGATATACATTGGTTTACACCTCCAAATGAGGAATGGAATCCAAAAGTTTTCAAATTTGAGAACTATTAAAGTATACTTGACTTTATGGAACTTTCTCCCAAAATTATGTATAAAAAATGAGGGTCACTCCATGAGAGTTTCTGAATGCATGTACAGGACAGAACAAGCTCTGTCTTTAGGGATGCACTACCTGTGTGAATACAAAAGAACTGTTGCAAAGAAAACTGAGGCACAAAGATAAACCACAGCATCCAGCATCTGTTTGTGCATGTAAATGATAAGTATTTTTCTGGAGTCTTGTTTGCTTCAAGTATTCCAGTAGAACACCTTACAGACTTAAAATATTAGGAAAGTTTTGTGTCAGAGGAGAAAGTGAACCCAAGACTCCTTCATATATATATATATATATATAAATCTCTTCCTCCCATCTTCCATAATGCCCCTGTTTGTGCCCAACACAAAAAATTACATGCTAACTCAGACTTTTCCTGAGACAGGTCTCACAAAGTTTTGTTTGTTTCAATTAACTCAGCAGCTTTCCCTTTCCCTTCTTAATGCTAAAATCCACATACATATTAACTAGGTTTGCCTTCAGTGAGATATCTTGTCTGTCTTAGAAGGAGTTGGGGAATGAGTTTGCTTGTCAGGCAGAGTTTCTTAAGCTCTTACCACTCTAATTATTTCTCAGAAATGTTTACAAAGGGAGAAAAATTTTTAAAAAATTCACACAGATGGTAAATCAGTGGAAGAATGTTTCTAAAAATAGTGTGTGAAAATGGTTACAAATTGTCTCTTGTTAATCACTACACAGAAAATTGCATAAATATGTGTGTTGGCATTTTCTCTGGTTAATTCAGTATTTTTCTTTTAGCAGATACTCTTGAATCTTTATGCAAATTCCAAGTATGAATGACCTCAATCCACCAAGGTAGTAATAATAAACATAATTGTGAATGGATGCACTTATGTCTTTGTTTTATTTAATTAAAGATACAAGACAGCTAAGTTTTAGCATGATAAGAAATCAAGTGCAAATCTATTTCCAGAATCCTTCATCATTACCTCCTAAAAAAAACCTTTTTCTAAGTTAATTTAACAATATCTCTTTTTACTTGAAAGATACTGAATCTTACCTTCCCCTTGTCTTCCTCCTTTTCACCTGCTTGCTCGTACTACAGATAAAGTCAATTTTAGGACCATTGCAAATGGCTATAAGTCTCATAAAGCCAATGAAATGCATCCATGATAATATCAAAAAAACACGTCTTCCACCCATGTCAGTAAAACAAATGGTTGAGAAATGTCATCATAAACCCCATACTTCAGAAGATGAAGCAAGAGTTTTGGGTGAACATTGGAAATCACCTGCTGTAAATCAGCATAACCCTATTTCTTAAACCAAGTTATGTAATTAAAAAAAAAAAATCTGAGATTAAATGAAATTCCATACCTTTGTTATCTGATGTTTTGATGTCCATAGGTAACTTGACATAGACTGTTTCCCATAGGAAAAACTATCTGATAGATGAGATACATGTAATTTTGCCACAATTGGAACCTGATGAGTGCTAACTCAGGTGATCTTCTGAGGAAGAGATTTGTTCAACTACTCAGATTTCTACCATGACTCCCTGTCAGATGCTCAAGGTGGGGCTATTACTTCAGAGATATTCAGAGATCACTGGCTTTCCAGACACATATCAATTAACAATAAACTGGGTATTGTCATTAAAGAATTTCTTTAATTCATTGACATCCTTGTACTAAATAGCTGAGTGAATGTTTTTGCTTGCCTTCCAGTTCTTTTTCCATTACACACATCAGCAAAGTAGGAAAGTTGGATAGACACTTTAGAAAGATTTCTAGATTAGAGATGTGCCAAACTATGTACAAAGCAGTGGCAAAGCCAGCAAATTGACACACCTATTGTTTTATGAAACTGCTTCTGGTGTATTATTTCTAAAGAGCCAGGATATCTCCACAGAGATCATGCAGTGTAACAGTTGAAAGAAAAAGACTTCGATCCTTGTGCAATTAATTTGGCTCCTTGTGCATTTGTCAACCTAGTTTGCAACAGTGGCTGAAAAAAAGAGAAAAAAAAGTACTGCATTGGAACATTTTTTAAACTTCAGTGAGTTTTGCACATGCTCATGGGTGTATATTCTGACTGGGGCCTTTGAAAGCAAATCTGTAACACTCCTATGGAAGACCTTCAGGAGTGAGTTAATCTTACCTGATTTTTTATGTCCAAAAATTAGACGTCTAAGTTGAAATTAATCACCCCACTACTGGGAAATTCATGTGTCCTATCTTAAACACCTACGTTATGACCAGGCTGCCTGGTCTTCAGACTCACACCTTTCTCTTCACTGATAATAAGGAGTCTAGAATGGCTAGCTCAGGGTTTAGATGGTTTTAGTACCTACATTGGAGCAACTGGATGCAACTCTGAAACTCTCAGTTTATTTCACAGATCACTGCATCAGGTGTAGCTTTTCATTTTCAACAGAACATGGGCAATAACATGTGTGTTTATACAGTCATGTAACTTTACATGCATGCTGATGCATAGCTTCCATTATTATAGATAACATATATACATGTATAAGATCTCAATCTTAAAAATAGTTATCATCTTTCCCAGTTTTAATCATATTCTTATGCAGTATAAAATCAATGAACCTTAAAGAAGTGATTCTATAGATTTGACTCCATTACCATAGACCTCACAATTTTCAGTGTAGGTATTGTAACAATAAGGGGCAAAGAAGAACAATGGTCTTATTTACAGATGAGGAACTGAATACTCATAAAACAGGGATAATAACACTGATCGCAGACAGACTACATAACTTGCTTAAGGTCACACAGGAAGTCTGTGGTGGATCTGGAGCAAAACCCAGGTCTTCCTCTGAGATCTATGTCCTGAATTCTGGACACAGGAAAAATTCCCACTGAGATGAGTAGATGATTTGTCTGAATAAGGACACAGGGTTTGCTTCCTAAGAGGGAGTGAAAAATAGCTTTTTAAATGCAGTTTACTGTGATTAACCAACTGAGATTAGAAGTATGGATATAAGCTCATGTTACTTTCTGCATATAAGAAACA
>WAAD01038857.1:6905-20553 GCA_013389945.1 Fregata magnificens
GAGTCTATGTGTCCCCACTCACTTTGGGCTTCTGCCACCAACCCCGGTAGCATGATCTGCAGCAGGAACAGCAGAAGCATATGGAATAACTGCAGTGGAACAGCGGAAGGGATGGGTGTCTATGCTTCAAGTTATGGTATACGTAATTTCAGCTAATGTAGCCCCTGGTTAGGCGAGATCTACTGTTCAAGGGCAATATTAGAAGGTCTTTTCTGTGGTGTATGTTTTAATTACATGACCACAGAAATAGAAGTATACTGATGACATTAGCAAGAGAAAGAAGTTGCAAGAACTTAAGAAAAAGGTGACTGATCAGGATGGGTCATCATCTGCTTTTTCAGTCTAAGTAACAGAAATAGGATGAAAAAGTATGAATTATGAGTCATACCTATGAACTAATAAAACAGCTTTTCCCATAACCCTGAAGACTCAGCTGGAAACTTTTGGGGAACAAGAATCTGGCTGCATTAGTTTTGTTTTTTATTGACATCCTATCAACTACATGAAGCACCCATAAAAATAACACAAGCTAAAGAAGCATCAAAGGTGCTTCTATGGAAGTATAAGCATATGAAACTTGCTACCACAACTGCAATCACATCTGTAAACACTCACATTAAAAGAAAAATTAAATCTGAAAAGGTATAGGCTAAGGGAAGGGCAGACAAATGAAGAACCAGTCTTGTAAAGCTTTTAGTCTCTTCTTCGAAGTAAAAGTCTGCTAAACAGGAGTTGTAAACTCATGTTTTTAATTACACCAACTTCATAGACGACAAACAGACACGGTTAGCCCAAGAATTAAATAGGACCCAGCCATGAATAAAGAGGACTCTAATCTGCAGAATCTTGTAGCTTTTCAGCAGCTGCCCAGAGTCAGTAACAGAGGCACAATAACTAATTCCTTTACAGAGCTACACCACAAAAGAAAGACCACGCAAATGAGAGAAGTCTTACTATTGCTGGTGTTCCAGTCTTAGAATTTTCTTATATCGACATTGCACTCCTGCTCTCTACCAGTTCAGAAAACTGCAAATCTCAAATTCCATTTGTATCTTTTCTCTGAGCAAGAGTCAAATTCCTATCAACTGCTTACATTAATTTTTAAAGTTATATTTTCTCTTCGCGCTGCTGATTGGAAGAAATAGCAGTGAGGGTTGCAGAAGATGTTAAGTGACCTAGATATACAGGAGCAAAGCAGCCTAAGAGATACAAATTGCCTTTAAATCTATCTTTCACATTAGCTCCCTCAGTTGCAGATTTGTCTTGTAGCTGCATTAACATTAATACATCAATCAAGCACACCAACTAAAGACTTCCCCCCTCCCCCCGACAGAGAGTACTTTGTATATTAAAATAGGCAGTGGTTTAAGTTGATTCTATAGCTGCAATCCACAGCAACCAAGCCAGGAAGATTACTGCATTATTTATGGGAAGGGGTTATTTGTGCAACTGTTTTGCAACAGAAATCTAGGGCACCGATTCTCAATTTTGCTACTATTCTTTTAAGTCCCTGCCAGCGGAGGTAGCCATTTATTCATACTGCAGAATGACTCGTTTCAAAAAGCACGTTATTTCCCATACATCTTCTCCACTTCTCTATGAAGGACACAACAGACTTACTATTGAAAGATGTCAGAAATATATACACCACTTAATATGGGGATTAGTTTCTGTTCATCCTGAACTTGCTCCAAATCCACAAAAACGTTCCTAGGAACTTGGTGTCTAGATGATATCTACTTTTTTTTTTAAACATTTATTTACATTTTTACTATTCAGAATGCAAACATTAAGTACTTACGAGTACAGACAAGCAGTCTATGCACCCTGAATGCATTAGGTACCCAAGGAATGAGTGCTGGACATGTACATTTTTTTTAAGCCAGAAACTCAGGCCATACTAAATCTAACCAAAAAAATTTCTTCTTGTGGTCTACTGCCATGTATCAGCTCACAAAAATACTTCATCACATGAACACACTTAAATATCTACTGAAGTCATATTAATCTGTAGATGCATTATTAGCATATGAAAAGTTCTAACATTTTCCTAATTCTTACAAATAGCAGGTAGTAAAATACTAATTTTTTTAGTTACATTTACAGCTAGTTGTGCTTTTTTCACGTCCCAGCCCCTTCCTCCTATATTAATTCCAAGACAGATTATATCTCAAACTAAGTTACAGAAAACTAAGTAACAGAAAAATAATTCAAATTAGATATCACACAACAGTAAAAGAAAATGCAGATGGGGAACATTTCTAGCTAGAGGGGGAACATTAAAAGAACAGCTGACTGACACTTAAAAAAATAGAAGCACAAAGTTTCAGGAAAGCCAAAGTGGCAAAAAGTGATGAATGATAGGCAACACAGAAAATCATCCTTGAATAATGTCAGCTTACAAGTAAAACTACATTAAGTAGCCAAATCAGCAATACGTTTGATGGCAACCAGAATAAAAGTCTATACAAAGCAAGTGACAGACCACCAGTTCTGAAAAGGAGGACTCAAGACATGAAAATTATTTTTCTTATTAGTAATGTGAAAAGCTAAGCAGTGGTGACAAACACAGTATTTTTTTCAGTATGCATTACAGTAGAAGTTGACCAACTACAAGCAGTTTGCTAGTGTATTTTTTTCCCCTTCTCGTATTCTCCATTCATCTTAGTTTTGTTCTTTGAACAGGCTCATTCACCAGTAATGTGATACAGTAGAAGCTAAAACTGCTCACTCTCAAAGCAAACAAGAAAGAGTTATCTACCAAATACAAATTGAAAGCCAAATCAACTTCACAAGGGAGTTCCAGGTTCACTAAAACCCACAACACAGTAATTAAAAGAACAGCAGAACTGCAGAAGCAAATTCTTACATCTCCTAAGTAAAGTATATTTGATGGCACTTCAAGAGCCTACATCAATTCTGTCTAGAGGATCTGCCTCCGAGGACAAGGATTCCAACCAGCAACATGACACCATTCCTTCAGATAGATTTCTTCCCTGCTCCTTAGAAGTCAGACATACAGCCTCTGCTTGCCATTTCTACTGGTATGTGGAGTATCTGATACTTTTTGCTATGTATTCAACGGAGAGTACACTTGTAATAAGGATAACTTAAGATCAGTGCACATTCTAAAAATCTCATTGTCGAACCAAGCTCTCCACATATACCTTCCCTGCAGAAAGGAATAGGTAATTTTAGTATAGTCAGCTAGTAAAATAAACCTGAGCAGAATTATTCTCTGTATTCACTTATGCATGAACCTTTAGATAACTGCAACTTTGCAAGTCAAAGATGGGATAAGAAAATGCAATTATAGTTAAGAAAATGGTGTAACCCCATAAACAAGGTGTTGACATTGCTTCTAACAGGCCACGGGCCTCATGTTAAGCTAAAAACCAGGCCTCTGGACTTGTCTTGGCCTGCCTGGAGCTTTGTTTTAGCTTGTCAAACTCTAACAGCAGTTATTTAAAGACCAGGTGACTTATCTAATTTGTATAGCTTTTACTTAGCTTTGGACAATTGTGTGATGTAACAACTATTTTTATAAATATTTATATATATAATACACACAGCTTATATGTAAATATTTAAATATATAAATTTGCATATAAATCTGTTATATATGTAAAACCAATAGGTGTTACATCACACAATTGTCCGAAGCTAAGTAAAAGCTATACATAAGTACATCCACACACACAGATTGTATATACAAATAAGAGTGAGTGTGTATTTCCGTAATTAATACATAACAGAATAACAAGTAGTTATTCTGTAGGGAATTATTTACCTATGACCCCAGAATAAAAAGCAGCATAGAGGAGCACCAGAATAGAATGACAGCAGAGGCCTTGAAAATAAAGGCACAGGATGATATCAGAGGCCTCAAGGCTACAAACAACTCACCAACTGCTAATTACTGGTCAAAGGAAACCAACCTTGAGAACTGGGCAAAAACAGTTTGGGGGATAACAGAACAAAGAACAAGCAGCCAGCATATGTAAAACACCCGTATATGCAAGAAATTAAAAGGTAACATGGAACTGCAAAGTAATGAAGAAAGAACGAAGCACAGAGTATATTACCAAACAAAAATAACCTCAAGAAAACACAACAGTGAGGAGGAAGAAACCATCAACACTGTACAGCTCCATGGGAAGCATTCCCTGTACCACTCAGTCTCCCACTCCCCATTCTTCCCTGCCCGTATTTTAACAAGTTTTGGCTTTCTAACAAGTATTAAGCAACTCACTGTAATTTCTTACA
Organism: Fregata magnificens; assembly: GCA_013389945.1. Classification (NCBI taxonomy): domain Eukaryota; kingdom Metazoa; phylum Chordata; class Aves; order Suliformes; family Fregatidae; genus Fregata; species Fregata magnificens. Next base: position 11,172 of record WAAD01038857.1, read on the forward strand.
TGATGTTGTTCTTTAGGTTTCTGATATTGGACCTTTCATGTTATGGTATAGAGGGAATCACCAAAATTTCATTGGCATTTACTGCTTATTAAAAGTATTTTTTAAAAAAATTAAAAGCAGTCCTTTGATGATCACAGTAACCTACTGGTTTTAGGCTTTGCATTTTTACACTTTAAGCATCTTGACCATTTGTGGGTTATAGGTGGTTTTTCTTAAATAAATGCCAGGAAATTCCACACAAGCTTAACATTTCATGGACTAAAACACCGATACATTTACTACAACAGACTGCACTGGACACTGTGCATGTAAAACAGAGAACTGTTGCCCTTACACCATACACTACACAAAGTTGTAAACTGCTACCACAATATACATGAAGTTAGCAACCACATTTGTATATGCAGTACTAATTGTATGCTCATTTGAAGATTTTCAGTTTTCATGTATTTAACAGCTTTGTGCATGAACAAGAGTTAATTCACATTTGTTTTCTGTTTGCTCATTTTTTATAAACTCCAAATTCCTATTTTGCATTCTAAAAAGCAAAGGAAAAGGGTCACCTCCCTCTACCTGGTGGCAATACTTTGTCCAATGCAGCCCAGGACACCATTCGCCACCTTTGCCGCAAGGGCACACTGCTTGCTCATGTTCAACTTGGTGTCCACCAGGACCCCAAGGTCCTTTTCTGCAAAACTGCTTTGCAGCTGGGTGGCCCCCAGCACATGAGACTGTTCCTCCCCAAGTGCTGACTTCACACTTCTCCTTGTTGAACTCCATAAGGTTCCTGTCAGCCATTTTCTCCAGCCTGTCAAGGTCCCTCTGCATGGCAGCACGACCAGGATTCATGTGCTCCAGCTATATAATCAATTATGCACTGACATCGTGAGGTATTCCTTTCTGATAGATGTTCAACAGCAGAACAAACCAATTTCAGCCAATGTCAAAGTCAGCAAGTCAGAAAACTACTAGATACATTTGCATCAACATACAGACTTTACAGCACAAAGCATTTCAATACTAGCTTTGTTCAGGAGTACCTTTCAGTGCAACCATGCTGCCTCAGGCTTCCAAGCAACCAAGGAGCTTATGACTTCTTTCAGAAATTGACTTATTTCAGTTTAGTATTTCACTTGAAGATCCATCCATATGAGCAATTCCTTTGTCATCTCTCATTGGTCTGCCTCTTCTCTGACATGCGCTCATCCAAATACAGCACATGGAAATGCCTGGGTTTTTTTCAAATATGGGTAACTTCATAAACAAGCAGGTCTGTTAAGAATTTGACTACCTGTACATTGTCCAGGAAGAGGTGTCATCCCATTACAAACTAAGTACTTCTCTAATTCGGGGGCGGGGGGGGAAGACATCCATCTTTCTTAGGGCTTCCTGCCAAAGCACCTGAAGCACTGAAAACTTAAGTCTTAAAACTACTAGAAAGGAAAACAAAGGTCAACATGTTATTTCAGTTCAGGGCAATTTGAGATGTATGGCATCTGCCAAATTCTTAGCACCCCTACATAATCAATGTATAGACAAAATGTAAGTAGAGTTATGATCACTGTCAGAACAGGCAAAAGAGTCTGCCAATGCTACAGACTTTCTAAGGAAGTCTCAATCCTGCATGCTTACTTCACCTGCTATATCAAGCTAAGAATATCCGTTTAACATAAGTAAACCAAGACTTGAACAGTATATGACTAGTGATCAACAAGAAAATACAAACACAAAGAAAAGCTTCATATCCATTTACCAAGCCAATGACCAGAGTCAACTAAGTATTCTCTTTGTGCATTCATCGGTTGTGTTGTGTCATGGTGCGTGTGACCAGTCAAAAATAAATGTTTGCATTCATACTATGAAAAGGGAAAATCAGCCTCATCACAACCCATGTAAAGCCCCTTTCAGGGCTGGTTGTTTGGGTTTTTTTTTCTTCTTTAAAAACCTAAACTGCCTACAGCTGTGCACAATCAAGACTTCTTAAAAGTGAAAGCTGCAAGTTGCAGTGCAACCTTCTCACCACGTGTTCTGTTCTACAAGATCCTTTGCTACAAGTTGCAGCATCCAACTACTCATCCTCAGCCCTTCCACTTGTTTCAGTAACTGGGTCCTACCCTTTAAACCTCCCTTCTGCACACACTTCTTAGCTTAATTCAAATTCCAGGAGATGCTATTTTCCACTTCTAACACAAATGCTCCTTAAGTTGCACTCAACTGAAACCGCCCTCATCTAACCTCAGATCTAGTTGTTTGCTTTTATTCCTCTAGCTGCTTTTTACAGTCAGACATGTTCAACTCCTTGCCAGCCTGTCCACTTATGTTTTCCAAACTGTTCATTTTTTTCCTCTTTGCTTACTAATCACTCCTTCACCATATCTTCACGTTGCCTCTTTCCAATTTTCCTTCAGAAACCCACTTTCTCTTCGTCTTCTCCTGTATGTTCAGAGCTAAGGCAGGAAAACCTTTAATTTTTAAGTTGTCATCACACAGCCAAAAACTGGCATAACCATCTTCTGCTGTCCAAACTCTTTTCCATTGAATACCAGCTCATGAGCACTTAGCCATCAACCTAAGGGGAAAAAAAAAAAAAACCACCACCCCAAACAAAAAACCACACCACCAAAAAAACACACACCCACAAAACCAAACCCAAACTAAAAATGAACTCCCAGTTATCCACCCTCTCCAAATATCTCAACCCCAGTTGCAAATCAGCACCTAATATAACAATGTACTTTTTTTCTTAAAGGGTTGTATTTACTACTGTCTTTAGTGGTAACAAAAGCCTGTCAGGGACAAAGGAAGTGTTGCTATTAAGTCTTATTTGTAGGATGTGCCCTAAGTAATGTCAGTACAGGACTGAAGTTTTCTCTCCAGACAAATGTGTTCAAAAAAATCAAACTATTTTTGGGACGAGTTCACTCAACACTCCCAAGTTGAGCTTTCACACAGGTGCATAGCTCTGCTTAGAGGAGACAGCACAAGCATTGGTGTCTTCTACCAACAGTAAGCTCATAGACTCCAAGGTAATTATCTGACATTGGTGGCAATATAAGGATGGGTGGCACAACATACCAGCATCTCCACCAGCAGTAACATTTGTACATTTCCTGCAGCCAAATTCTAACACAAGTTTCTGAAAACAGGACTTAAGGTTGCAATGCTTTTACAATTTTTCCACAAGTTTTCCCTATTGCACCTCTGTTTTAGGCTGACAGTTTAATTTCAAGCCAAAATAACTCAGCTTTTTTGAGGACATGGCTGCGAAGATATTTGCACATGACAAGATTCCTATAAAAGCTCTACCAAAGAGCGCTAGAGCCTCCCCTAGTTTGGAGAAGGAACATGAAGCTAAGGAGCTTATTCTAGTGTCAGCCCTCCACCTTCTGCAGTCTCTTAACATTCTTGCAAATTTGGCCTAGCTATAATTCAGGAAGCCATCTGTGCAAGACAACTACTACTCAGCTGCTAGAGCTTGGTTTCTTAGAAAACTCATTCCACCTGCACCAAAACAAGCACCATCCCTCAAAACACAGGCAACCAGATGCACAGGAGGCACATGGCATTCCAGCTGCAGAGCTGAACAAGATGTTCTGCCCTTGCTGCTGGGATCACCGAGGAAGCAGGCCTAAGGTTAATACCAAATATCCTCTCTCGTGCTTTCCCCCTTGTCTACACTGTACCCAAGCACTGAAGCGAATGTTGAGGGAGATTAGGAGCAAAGCCAGGTACACAGCAGCATGGGAGGAGATAGCCATCAGAACTAGGGAACACAGGTGAAAGAACACAGGAAAGAAAGCAAAGCAAGAACAGGACAGAAGATAAACTTTCTCAGAACCTGGAAACTATACCAATTATTCCCAACTTTGACTTTCTTTTCAGCCCCTGGACGAACAGCAGACTTAATGACAAAGTTTTCTTGTCAATAGCCTCTTTTAATGGTAACCCTATGAAGAGAATAATACTGTAATTGATAAATTCTACAGTGCAGCTATTCAACACTGAATACAGTCAGTATAATAACCACAAGGATAATCTTTTGCCACAATACTATTTATCTGCATACCAGTAGCTACTCAACTTACACTAGTCTTACTTGCTATTTTAGGCTACCAAAAGCAGCACCTAATCCCAAAAATTCAATACATTGCACTGTCACACACACACACATAATACAGCATGGAAAACACTTAAAAAAAGTAAGCACACAACCCCAAAACTTTCTACGCTATCGAACTGCATTACATACATACAAAACAATAAGTAGTTCTTTAAAAAGGAGGGGCAATGAGACTGTTTAACTCATTATTAGGTTCCTTGAAGAGGAAGACATGAAGTTCTTCCAAAAACTGGGACATTCTGAAGCAATGACAAACTACATGGCAGAAAGCATACTAACAATGACTGAGTTAACACTCCAATTATCTGGACACCAACTAAAATGTTTTATCCTCCCTCCATGTGGATAAAGAAAAATACATGAATAATCAAGTACTTAACTACCTTTGAAGACAGAACCCTAGGTCAAATCCCTCTGAGACTGACCAACTTTTGCATAAGTTTTGGAAGGAGACCATAGCAAACATAACCATAGTATATCCTTAGGTAACTTGTCTGAAAAGCAGACAAACACCTCAAAGTTGCAAGAATTATATCCATGGATGTTTCAGCCTCAAATACAACCAAAGATGTTGTATTACAGAAGTTGCAGTCTGGGGAAAAAGGTCACAAAAATGCAGCAAGGGTAAGATTTCAGTGTGAAAATACCCTATTTAGCATCTACACCAATTTCAGTAGTATCCAATACAACAGAAGATCCAATTCTCTCTGAACTTTCCTCTAATAAAAAAAAAAAAAAATATTCACTGACCGTCTAACCAGATCCTTGATTTATTGTCAAGAATTTCTGGATTCTTAATGTAAATATTATTCAACCGAGTCTGAAAGAACTTGTACTAGGGCCTCAGTAACATTCAGAAAATGGGAAGCAGTTCACAAAGTAGCCTTCCTCAAGTTAATTGAAGAGGAGTCTTACACAATGACACGTACCCACTACTAAAATTCTCTCTGAGACCTGAGCTGATTTGAAAAGTTAACTCTGTCATCATGCCATATGCTCTATTAACTAACTATATCACTGAAATAAAAGCTGATACTGAAGTTTCCCCAAGAGCAAGTACTTTTGGTTTCAGTTATGAAGAGCAGCTTCTGCTTTAACTGTGTTTGATTTTAATTTAGCCAGCAAGTACAGAAAATATTTCCACACTGGATAATTGAGAGGGAGCTAAAAGAGCAAGAATGTCTACAGAGATGCCACACACAGCTCAGAGAACTGGGGCCGCATGCCATCTAGCAGGAACGTGGTCAATCCACTCCAAAGCATACTAACTTTGAGGAGTGCTGACCCAATCCAGTCTACTTCAGTCTAAAATCTAGGGTTGTTTCCCTAATTCAGTTCAGAAAGCCAGTTTTCCCTCAAAAGTGTTAGACTTACGTATGCAAGTGTTCCTCCTCATCTATTTTCAAAAAGATAAATACATCATATATCTGTACCTTCACAAGAACCTGTACCTTCTCAAGAAGGTTGAAGAAGTGCCTAAATTAGAAGCAGAACTTATCTGCAGAATTATTACCTCACTATTTGAGGATAAATATCAAATTCTTTACCAAAGTGAAATTAAGTCTATCCCATGCCTCTGTATGTGGATATCTTCCTTTGGTCTCTTAATAAACTGACTCACCTTACCAATTATCAGAATATCAGTAACAAGCTATTTTAACTACAACCAAGAAATCACAAGCTAGAAAAGCTACCACACAATTCTGAGACTGTACAGTAGGAAATTTACTTAAAACTGACACTATTCTCAAGCTGATTTTAATTACAGGCCATTGGTATCCATTTAATTAAAGTACTAGACATCATTACACTTGGCTGGCTGAAGCAATGGCAGTGAGAAATACCACATTACAGAAGACATAGAAAATTTTTAAAAATGGGCTTTTCACAGACTGTTTTAAGGAGGTCACATTTGGTTACCAATTTTGTTACTAATTTGAAGTTCTTACAGTTATTTCAACTTAAAATATAACACTGTTGCGATAATGTCAATTCTATAACTCTGGTTGTTCACACTGACTAGTTACAGCTCTAATTCAAATCATTTAAAGCCATAATTATATATTTAAGAACTAGGTCAAGTTTGTAGATTGCTGAACTAAAGTTTTATTGATAGAATTAAAAGGAGAGGGCAACATAAAAAAGGCTCAAATGAGAAAATAATACCATTTACTCTTCAGCACCCAAATGGAAATTCACCAAAAAAATATAACCTTTAATTCCTTCACCTGTATCTAAAGATATGAAATATTGATAAAATGTGTAGTTTTCAGGAAAATTTAATTTCCCCCATTATAAACCTAAAGATACATTTCTGTGCATAAAGTAATGTCTATTTTTTGCTTGAAAACACAGCATTTGATTGCCAAGTTAAAAATTATACTAAAAAAAGAGACATGAAGTTGACAGCAGATCCTGACTACAGCCTTCACAAACATTCTCACCGATCATGGACAGGCAGGTCTTGGATACAGTGCAGTAACTTGGCAGAAAAAGCACAAAATAAATGGATGAAGTTTTTTTTTTTCTTTTTTTTTAGTATTATTTAAAAAAAAAACCACAGAAACTAAAAGTAGCACACTTTCTGGAAGAAGCATCTATATGAGAAATATCTTGGTAGTTGAGCCTGAAACTTTCTGTCAGAACATCACTGGCTATTTAAGTTGGAAACGCATCACAACTCCTCTAAAAGGCACACTTAAAAATCTGCTATGAAGTAATGTGAACCTGCAGCACACCTGACTACTTCATCCAGCTTGCCCCCAAATCTTCATGGAGAGAGGACAGGCAGGAGCAGACTCAAGGTCTTCTCGGCAACTACAGCCATCCTCCACATCGCATCTTTTCCAGCAAATCCCCCCACTCTTTACCCCCACCATGCAGTAGTCACACCATAAAAGATGTTTCCAAGAAAATAATAGCCAGGAGCAGCCTGCCATGAACAAGAACTCCCACAAAGTATTTCCACGGAAAAGAGCAGGTTAAAGAAGAAAGACTCAAGCTGACAGCATTAATTGCTTGGAAAGTACTAGTCTTCCATGTTATCACCTTTCAGGCAAACAGTTTGGGAGCACAGGCATACACTCTGTAATAAACAATCATACAGTGATCAAGTAAATGCAAAGTTAGTTAATGCAACACAGCCAAGAAGCATGACACCTATTGCGCACGTAAAGATGAACTGAACTAGACAAAAACTAGGGTCATATGGTTGCAAAGCACAACTTCTTACAGGACCAGAAACAGGCCACGTAGCCCACCCAGGCAACAACACATTGCTCTTGCAGTACAACGCTCTTGCAGAATGAAGCCAGCAGACATGAGGTTGCCTGCTGTTTCAAGTTTACTACTACTAGGTGTACAGTTGTTAAAACAATGAAGATCTGTCTGTGCATATGAGAAGAAACTATGTCTTGCAGGTTAGAATATAAAAGGCTAATAGGTCGGTATCTTACTCATTGAAGGGGAGAAAACGGAGTACTGCATGGATCTTCAAGACAGTTTAAAAAAAAAAAAAAGAAAACCCACAGGCACACACCCAGAACAAGAAAAATAGTAGTCAACACTGAAATTTGCTGGGTAACAATAAAAAGCGCAACCGCAGCACACTAAGCTTCTGATACAAGACTTCAACATTCTGATCCACCAATGAGTGAATCCTATTCATACATGTCCCACAAAGATGATGTCTAGCTTTACATCATGGAGCTGGTTAGCATCAACTGAGTATTGAAGAGAAATGCAGAGTTCCTGTAAGTAAAAGTTTTCTGTAACTGACCTATTTTCACAACTACCTTTCATGAACTTACACAATTAAAAAACCACAGCAAGATTATTATCTTCTGAAAACCTACATAAGATGAAATAAGTGCTCCAGAAGACAACATTCCACATGCAGCAATGCATGTTTATGTTTTGCTCGTCCCTGTGTTTCCACCACAACATAGATTCAAAGAAGCTGCAGTACTAATGAAGTAAGATGTACAACTGTATGACACGAACCATGCAGTAAGCCAAATACCAAATTTAGCTACAGTGTTTGTTATTAGTACAATTCAGATGCAGGTTACTTTGTTAAAAGACAAGGATGCCGAAGTTTACAAATTTTACTCTTGAAGGTAAACTAACAAAACCCTTTCATTCATTAGCTATCACAAAGACAGTGATAATCAATCAAGGAGAAACCACATTTCACTGCTTCCCTGCAGAAGTTTCCAAATAAATTCTGGATTCTGCAAGTTGTACTTATGCTCAATTTTTTTTTTTCCAAACAGACATTCAGGAAATTTAAAATTACACCTAAGTAGTTCAACAAGACTCATGGGAGCATTTTAAGTGAAGCACTACAAATGCTCTAAACTAAGAATTAGTCATGTTTTCACTACACTTTAACATGCAACAAACAAAGGAGAAAAGATCACTGTAGTATTCCCTGAAGCATTAGAGGTTTTCTCTCATTTACTTTAAGTTAACTTTGCACTTCAGATACACACTTTGTGATGTTTTTAGAGATTCTTCAGCAGGAACATTTGCCTGAATCCTACCTTAGATGAAAACCATTTCAACTCATTGACCTGTTACATATGAACTCACAAAAAAAAAAACCCCACACCCACTCCTTAGAAATTGTTCAGGTGAATAAAGACATGTGGTAAAACAGTCTACATAAAGTAATCTACAATAACACGTCACAGAAGAAAAAATTGCACCACACTTTTAAGCAGTTTGGGCCAGTCAAAAGCCTCAAATAAAGTATATGAAACAAGCGAACTGCTGATCTGTAACTGCACCTGTGTTACTACGCAAAACAAAAACACAGCGACAAAAGGCACGTGGCTTCTAACGCAAGGGCAAAATACCTTTTCTTCTTAACACTGCAAGTGACAGCGTAAGCAAGAACCGGCCGGCTTGAGCACAAACTGAGAGAAGTCAGCCTTTACCTATCAAAGCCTGGAAAAGGTTACTTTGGAAGATGCTGATGACACGCTCTATGGAGTTTCGCAGCTGCCGGTCCTCCGCCTGGCTCAGCTTGGAGCGGTATTCCTCCAGGAGGCGCAGGGCTCGCTGGGTATCTGCAAGCGAAGACCAGACACACCGGTGACCCCGGCGCACCAGGTAGGAGGACCGGGGATGCACACGCCGGGGACGCAACAAGCCTCCGCGCTCGGGACCGCCCCAGCCCAGCCCGGCGGCTTCTTTGTTCGCAACCGAGAAAGCGCGGGCGGGACCGTGCCCCTCGGCGGGCTCGCACCGCCCGCAGCC
>WAAD01038857.1:21274-88734 GCA_013389945.1 Fregata magnificens
CCCCCGACCAAACCCGGCCTCCAGCGTCCCCGGCGGTGATGGCTACCGCCCCGCTGCGGGCGTGAGGCTCTCCCCGGTGCGGCGGAGCCCCTCTCCCGGGTGCAGCGCTGGTGGGAAGGCGGGACAGGTACAGGCGTGCCGCCAGAGTTACTTGACGGTATCGGTTATCCCCCTTTAACTGCCGTTTACCAAATGTGTATGCAGGTCGCAGGAGTTGATGGGCAAAAATGGACTAAATAACTGTGTTGGCACCGATACTGTAAGAGTTCCAGGCATGGACCAGCTCCTGGTGTGCTGCCTACTGCAAAAAATACACAGCTGGAGATGCTGCTCGCTCCGGGAGGCTGGCAGCCTAATTGCATGACAAGAGGTCATGGGACAGGCAGGGGAACACACCTTACAGACGTTACCGGCCCACACAATAAGCAACACACGGAGCATTGGCATCCACCTGTTGCTGGTTTTTTCCTTCAGTCATCCTGGCAAAGAACAGCATGAGAAGGAGAGGAAGAGCCTATTTGAAGGAGGAGAAAGACATAGCTTTGCTGTGGTTAACAGAGGACATAAGGTTAACGTAAGAACATCATGGAAGAAAGCATGAAAAGCCTTGCTTATTTGAAAACTTAAGAAATGGTCTGCGTAGGCTGACATAATGGACTGATGAGAATCATGAAAGCTACTTTCTCAAAACTGGCATGGAAATGGTAATGAGGTGCCTTCAAAGGCAATACAAACAGCTTTTTTACATGATAGCAAAGAGGAGACAGGGCATAGAAATGGGTGACTTGGATAGAAACATGTGCGAGGTTAATGATCTTTAGAGCATATTCTAGATGCCCGTTAAAGGGAAAATGTGTATTAAAACTGGTGATTTTAGGGGTAACTCAAATGCTTGTACTGAGGGGGAATGTTACTTATTTCTCAATCAGAGCAACAATCAACCAGAACCTTGGATCGGAAACACTTCAAACTCTGTATGTATGTGCATATGAGAGGTAGAGAGAGACTTGAAAGTTCAAAGCAAATCCTGCTGATGTGATTTTTTTGATCCAAGTTTGCATTTCCATTTACACTTTTTTGATTTAGACACAACTAAAAATGTGCAAGAGCTTATCCCAGGTACCTTTTAGGTAGAATCTCCTGGGCAACTCTTGCAAATTTGCAGTCTAAAAATCAGGACTAAATTTGGCTGTGGCAAAGTCCTAATCTTAAATTAAAGGAAACTTACACTGCAACAAATCTAATCCAGATCTAGAAAAGGCCTTTCTCTCCCCCTCCCTCCCCCCCCATACTCCCGTGTTTTGTACTTAGATTTGCACCAGGAGTTTCTCCTCCTCCCACAGCTATGTACTGCAAAATTGTTCACATACCTCACTCTAGAAAACGGAATATAGATTTAGTGCAAACTGACACACATTTCAGATTTCCTCCTTTCTAGTTGTAGTTTCGTACTTCCAGAGTTTTGGCACTAACTGGTACCAGTTCATATATTTTGAAATGAAAGCATGCTAAGAAGGAACATTGGCAGAAGCCTCCATCATCTGGCCTCATCAGTTTTTACTGTTTACAACAGCAATAAATGTACTCTAAAGGGGCCATAGTCCTGTTGATGTCAGAGGAATATATATACAGAAGGAGAGGAAGAACAGCCTAAATTTAGCTAGCAGAAAGGAGACGTCTACAGCAGTTAGGTTGGTTTTGCTAACAGGCAAAAAAGTATTATTACAAAGCAAAAAAAGAAATTTTTTTGCAATTAAAGGAACCACCATAAAGAAACTACTTTTTCATAAACACGATTTGATGTTTCCAAGGCTTTTTTCTTTTAAATAAGAGATAATCCCATCACATATGGTCATTGTGCTGGGGGTAGAGAAATAATCCCACATATAACACCCTAAGACAGCATTCCTCACTTGTTACTAATGCTCCAGGAAAAAAAAAGAAAACATCAAAGAGGCCGTCAGGATGACGGATCAGCAAGTCAGGAAGCAATTAGGTGAGCCTTATTGTACCTCAGAGAGTGGTGTTGGTTCCCGGCACTTCTGTTTCAGTTCTAGGAGTATATTTGTTGATTGCAAGTGGTTGAACCAGAAAGCACAGTATTAAAGTTCAGTATATAGAGTGGTTTTGAAATTCCAGTGCATATAGAAAATATCCCATGAATGGAAAATGACATTTTTATTAGCACATTGCCCTAAGAGTCAGTGTTGCAAAACCATCACGTATTACACATCGTCTTTTTCGGGCTCCAGTCTTCAGGAAATTGTGTAGTTCCCTTGGAGGCAGGGGAAAACTGGGTACGAACCAGAGCCTTGTTTATGGCACGGCTTAAGCAGTATCGTTTAAATCAAACCGTTATAGGCAGCACACGGAAAGGCTTGTACTTAAATTAACCACTGGTGTGGTCAGCATAGAAGTCAGCATTATGCTGCGCTCAACAGGTCCCGGCTGTGCTCCAGAATGACCCTTGGCGTAGGAACTCCAGAACAGTTACACCAAGCAGCAGCCTGTCCCCGTTGTAGCCCTCTTGGCCCCAGAAGCTGCTGAGGATCTGACTGACTCCCTGCCTTCCAATCTCACCATTAAAAACCCTTCTTTTGTGACCACTGCCAGCAGCCTGTGTGGGACCCTCGGGCTGGGACCATACCTCTGGCAGGGACAGGCAGCTTGCTACAAGGCATGTATTGCTCTGGCTGTTCAAGGAGATGGTGCTTAGGGGGGATGTGCGATATGGGAGCAGGCAGCTGTTGACAGCAAGGAGGCCAGCACAGTGCAAGCGTGTTGCCCAGATGTGGAGAAACTTCCGTAACAGCCACCTGATCCTAGCCCATGCCATTCGTGCACACAGGGAAAAGCAGGCCCTGTGCGAGAGGCTAATAAACCCGGCTTACAAACCCATAGTTAAATGGAGACAATGCTTTCCCATTTTGAGAAACTACGTCAGGGTTTGTTGGCAGCTGCCTGCTCTGAAAATGATCACAGTGGTGACCCCTGCCAGGGATTTGTACCTGATCATATACCAGCTCCCACCTCCTCAGGCAGGCCAGCTGCCAGATGCCACTTTGAAAATGGCTCTTTATGCTCTAGAAATGTCACCTGTGTGGCTGGCACCCCACCGCAGGGAACAGGAACGCTGTCAGGCTCTTGCATCTTGCAGCAGTCACGCTTTGGCCACAGGCAGAGCAACATGACATGGAGGGGTCTGACTTCACACCAGCTACCTGGTGGACCCCTTGAGTCCCACTGGAACAAGTTGACAACCACGTGGACTGCTCAAAATGGCAATATAAGCAGATGTGTTGTAGCTGGCACCCCACACAGTAACTGGAAAGGTATGATGAACTCAGAGCAGGAGACTTCAAGAAGCATTCAATAGATCCACACATAACGCACCAATCAACACAGCAAAAACCGTTTGAAAACCAAGACAAAAAGGACAGCGGTCATCACCACATTGCAGGAGTTTACAGTTACCACTGTGGCCAAGAAAATACAATAGTGACAACCTCAGACAAACTCTATTAGAGCAGAAAGTGGGGTAGACTAACTCAGTAAATACTGGTACACGTATTCGTATTCATTTCAAGTTGGACACTGGTGTATAAGGTGGCGTATTGCTAGAATTGATAATATTAACTTCAGCAAAAAGAATTGCTGCCTGTTGAAGAGTAATGAGTAAAACTCAAGAGTTTTTTTATATTGGGCTTACTAATAAAAGAAAACACAAAACCAAGAAAGTTGATCCTTTCTATCTTATGTCTGTCATCTGTTTAGTGCCCAAAGTCACTATATAGTATAGCAGTCACCATATAGTGTACAGAGCAGATGATTTCGCTTTTTCATACAGAACTGGGAATTGTTACTCATAAAAGGATCTCTGACAGCTGCAGAAAAGCTTTCACTTCACTTCCCCTGCAAACTCAATGCAATGCTAACTGGGGAAGCAATGAAACTAATGAAGCCTAATTTCCCCTGGCTAATGAGGAATGAAGGCTGAGTGAAGTTAGCTTGTTCATTATGTCTCCGCTTATCTGGATTCTCTGATGTCTGATAAGATTGGATCACATGCCACAGCCTTACCTTCCAGGAGGTGTCTTTTAAGGAGAGTGCCTTTTCTTTATCATCTGTAATTTTGTGGGTTATAAGAGATGCAAACAATTTTTTATAGAAGCATTCTGCTTGAATGAAAGCATGGCATGGTAGCATATGTCTTTTTTTCTACAAGAGGTACTACGTATAGCTAATTTTCATGAGGCTACTAAAGATTAAAGCTACTCTTCATTATATTGTGCAGTTACTGTGTCACACAACCCAATGAGTCGCACGCCTGTAATATATACTGTTAACAGTCAAAATGCCAGCTCGCTCTTTTCTATCAATCATCTTCGTTCTTGTGGGTAAAATAAGTTGCTGCCTATCACACACAGAAGGATCCAATCTTATTCCAGTTGTTAAAATTGAAGTTTTATTAAAAATCACAGTTTAGCTTATTTAATTAAGCCTAGTCAATAGAATTCTTATGGGATCATCTTACACGTCTCTGATTGTTAGATTTTAATCTTTCTTATACAGAGAAGACAGTTTCCCCAGTAATACAAGCTTCATATATTTAATTTGTGAACTCTATATCCAGTGTTTGTCCTCATAACTGAAACTTGTCTTAGGTTAATTCAGCCCGGATCAGAATACAAGGATGCCTTTATTCTTAGGGTTAGAGAGTCCAGCTGAGTATGGCTAGTAGATGAACATGTTCCTGTTTACAGGGAGCATAAGAGAGAACTGGTCTTTTTTTTTAATCTAAAAAAAAATTACCTTTTTTTTTTCCCTATCATTGTGCAGTTTGTGTGCTCTGAAGCTGTTTGAGCTCTTGTTCAATTAAGGATTGTATGCCACGTGTATAAAGTCATCTCATCTTTCTTTTGCTCTTGTAATAAGGTATATCTATTCCATTTGGGACAGTTCACAATCCTACAGAAGAGTGAGTTTTGCTATTCCAGCAACATCAGGAACTAGAGCATTACAGGAAATGATATGTGACTTCTATTTCATTATTGAGAATGTTTTATTTAAATATATTTACCTAATGTATAGAATAGCATAATTGGGATTTCTATAAATAATTAAAGTTCAGTGCCTGGCTGCTAATGTTCCAATGCCTTCTGGAAGGCTACAAAACATCAAAAACAAAAGCATACAAAACAATATTAATTATAACCATTAACAATTACTGCCAATATTACATGCACCAACCTAGATAATCTTCCTCCATGTTTTCTATAATTGGGGCTGTGTTATATCAACTTAACAGCTCCTTAGTTGTCTTCCTGATGTGAAGATAAACATCATATAACCTGCCTGCTTGAACTTTCCCAGTCAAATTAAGCAGCGAGGTTACTGTATTGTATGGAATGAGTTTGTCTGTGTGAAAACCCGACCCAAGAAGTAAACCCTCAAAGATGGTCTTCAGCAGTGTTTTCCTGTGAGGAGTGCAGCGGTTGCTGTGGGTTTTGTCTGATGAAATGCTAACAGGTATGTTTAGAAAGTTAATTTGGGAATTTTTCTATGATCAAGTGTTACGCAGTTAAAACAGAATCCATTCAAAATAAATTTAACTCTTCATGTCATATGAACATATAACAAATCCCCCCAAAATAGAAAGGTTACCTAATTCAGACAAAACACAAGAAAGTGCTATTAAACCTCACTGTGGGATTCAGACACAGGCTATGCAAAGCAGCACCTTCTCCCAGAAAATGCAGAAGCCACTTTTACTCTAGTGCTTTTTCCTTATTTCTGTGACACAGTCCACTGCATGCCTTGAAGTGGAGCCGCTAGCCTGTTTACTCTGTGCTAATTTTCAGGCAGCTGCTCTCTGGAGGAGCTACCTCGGCCAGAGTCCTTGCACTGTCCTAGTGTCAGCTCAGACATCTGTACAAGTCTAACCACCCCTGGAGTACAGAAAGTGGTGTGCCTGAACCACGCGATCCAGTAGCATGCTGCAAAATGACATCACAGCATATCACAGCAAGATACCTTTGTTTTCCCAATGCAAACAAAGTAGTATTTGTAGCAGAGAGCATGGGATTGTGCCCAGCCTTATGCCTCTTACACAAGGGTGAGATCTACGTACGTCTGCTGCCACCACGTTGTCCATCACATGCACCTGAAGAAACAAATAGTCTTTATATTTTGGGATTACAGGCACATGTAGCTACATTAGGTGAGTGGAAAACACTAGAAAGGGAGTTTGGCAGTGATTTTTATAGGAATCAAAATCATACTTGTCAGAAAGTACCTTCTTTTAACAGCTAAGAATCACTCTCCAAATAAACAAAGTTTTCTTGCAAGGCATTAAGACATTCTCATTTGCACCAAACACTGAGTATTTCCAAACACTGCAGGAACACACTGAGCACGTGGAGCTCTTATAGTAACTCCCTCTCCTGGGATGGCAGACAGCTTGTTTAAAATTCCCTCTTCCTATGCTAACACCTACCTTTTGAGTTCACCAGATAATTGGAGAAATATGCATTTGTGAGCTGTTAGCAAGAGCACAGACTGCAGACTGCTGGTTTGCCCTTCACAAACCATAGCTGCTTCTGTAGCACTCTACCTGCTACTAGCTACAGGCTATGCTATATGTACCCAAATCACAAACTTCCCCTCTCCTGCCCCTCCTCACTCCCTGCTGCTCAAGATTGTAGAAGTTTTCTGCAAAGAGATCAGTTGAGAGGAGGAGTTACTGGAGCCAGTGGGCTCGGGTAGCCCTCAGGGCTATGGCTGGTGGTGAGCAGGTAATTGAATTATCAGGCACACCTTCCCTTTAATGGGTTTTCTTCCTCCTTGTTTGTGTAGAGGCTTTGGGATAAAGGTGAGTATGCTCCACAGCTATATGAAGGAAAAGAGTAGTGCTAAAAAGGAATGCAGCTAGAGAATTCAAGAAAAGTTTTGTCTTGTTTGGAATTTTATGAATAATTTACATTGTAGGAGGAAGAAAATCTAGGAGGAAGAAGCTGAGGGGTAAGTCCTCCAGTGTACCAGTGAACAACTGCAGAGCTTGAGCAACTCTGGATGAGCAGTGAGAAAACCTGGAAAACTGTGTCTAGCTATGCAAGAACATACTGACAAAGAGGACGCGGGGGCTGCAGAAATTGTCCACAGTTAATGCATTCACTCCAGGTGAAGTGAGCATTCAGTGGTGCTGAGCTCCCATTAACAGCGAGCATCCTGCAGGGCCCACACAGCTTTTCTGTTATATTTTCATATGTGTTTAGGTGTAGAAAGTCCTTGTAAACATGCTCTGTTTCCAAGAAAGGACTTTGCACGGAGTCCTTACATGGGTTTTGCAAAACCCACTCTTTAAATCCTAGTGGTATTTTGTCTGCTCTTACTGAGGTTGTCAGAGTCCAAAGGAACCTGTTACTGATTCACATGCAGATTCCAGTTTGTCCTTTCCCTAAATCCTCTGTGATAGTTAGCTCATTTAAGCTTTGTAGCTTGCATATCACTTATCTTGCCCCAATTCCCTGATCAAATAGTATTGCAAGTTGAGGTCAATGGAAATTTTAACAGTTTCTGATAGTAAGTTCCCAAGGAGTTTATATTAGACTCTCAGAATCAGAACTACTTCTGAACACACTAAGTGTTTTGCTGCTGTTGACAAAGGCTTGCATGGACAGCTAACTTCTCTAGCTGGGTCCAAGGATCTAGCTGTATGCTTCAGAAAGCTACAGGGAAGCTGGCTGCAATAATCAAACGTGCATACTCAGAGACAACAAGTACTGTAAGGCTATTTATTACTGATATTCCAGTGCTTCTATTCCTTCCATTTGCTTTTTGTCCTCAAAATACAGCATTTTTAGAAATAATATATCAATCTTTCTTATTTTCATGTTTTCATTACGGGGCTGGGGGGTGTGTGTGGAATCTTCCACTAACCGTGACTGTGGTTTTTGCAAGGTAAAAAGTGGTATCACCAGAGGTTGTACCACATTCCTTCTCAGATCTACACTATTGCAAGAGCAGAGTGCATTGAGTAACTAGTTTGTCTGATACCAAGACTGACTCATTAAGGACAAGAAGAGTTGGAAGACAGGTGTATGCTTGCAGTTCTTGTCCCATTTCCTTGATAATTTAGAAATGTGGCAGAAGAAAACATTAACTTGGTGATATGCAGGCCCCTCTTCTGGAATAGTTTACATTTATGTATTTGCTTAATGTCAAAAGCAGCAAAGTTCCTTTATTTTCAGTTGCAGAGACCATGTGGACTAGGGCTTAAAGGTAAAATATTTTCCCTTTTCTTTCATCAGTAAATGTTTTACACTGTGCAGAGACAGACTTATGGAAGCAGCATGGGATGACATGAAGAGCTGCAACAAAAGAAATGCTGTGAAGTTGAATAGTGTAGAGAACAAAGTCATGCCAGGCAGGAGGGAGAGGCAAGAAATGTGGGTATTCAACACAGGATGACTGTGAGCCCTTACTGAGGTGTGACCATGAAAGGGAAAGATGATTGACGCAGGCTTCAGGAGAGAGATTTTCAGCAGGTAGGGTTATCCTCATGGCCCTGTACAAAACACCAGTGAGACCTCACCTAGCGTAATATATAACCATGGCCATCTGTGTTCAACAAAGGTGAATTCACACTAGAAGAAGGCAGAGGAGGGCTTCTGGGATGATGACCAGAGTGGAGTGCCTCAGAGGATACCCTAAGGTCAGCAGGGCTATTGAGGAAAAAGAACAACGCTCCCCCAGAAAGCAGAAGGCTTCCTGGGACAAGAGCAGTGAGGTTTGGAGCTGCTTCCTAACTAGAAGAGTGCAGGCAAGTCACTAAGCTGGTTTCAAGGTGGGACTTGATGAAGCCACACATCACGGTGTCCTTTCAGTTCCACGTCCTACAGGCTTGGTGCCTTTTACCTCGGATACTCAAAGACTGCACCGTGTATTTAAAAAGAAAAGTAAATTTCATGGCCAGATTTGGGCTGCATCTGCATTGAAGTTGCTCCGTATTGAGGGGAAACAGGGTACAAAGATGTAGATTTTGGTTTTGCTTTATTCCAGTAAATTCTCTCTCTCACACACATAGTTTCTCTTGTGCCTTCATTCTTGACGTTTCTGGGGCCATCTGGTAGATAGTCTGGACAGTCTTGTAAGGTACAGCAGCTTCAGGATAGCAAGCTGCTGAAAGCCAGGATTCCTGAGGACTATTCTGATAGCTGAGGACATCTCTAGCATAGCAAAACACTAGATATGCTCCTCTACTGTAAGGTGAACAGGAGGGGACAGACTAAAACCTCTGCTAGTTTTGGATTTGGGTTTTTTTTACTGCTTTATACTTAATCATATCAAGGAAGGGACAAAAATCAGCTAGTGAGGAAGAGTGATAGTCCTCTCATCAAAGCTGCACTGAATTTACTCTAGAATGGTTTTGCTCTAGAATTGCTATGAACTTCCAGGCCTGTGCGCTAAGGGTAGACTCAAGAGAAGATCTCAGTCCACCGTTATTGGTCTGAATTCACAGACTCCTACTTACTTTTCTAATCAAAAACAGCTCAGTATTCTCACAGATCTCCTGGCATCATGCAAATGCAGAGCATGCCCCACATTTCAGAAACTGACTAAGGATTTACTCAATTATTAATTAAAATCTCATTTGATTATGATCCTATCACATGCTGGAGGAAGCATCCAGTTTCATTGCGAACAGTTAATTTAGACTCTCTGAAGACATTCTGTCATTTAAAACAAAACCAGCAATCCGAAGAAAGAAAACTATATCATTATTTATGGCATTACATGACGATTCAGATGGGATTAACTAACTCTGTTTCTAATCTTTTTAACAATATAATATGATGAAACATGCTGGCTGTGTTAATTATTGTTTGTTAAGGCTACTTACGCAGGGTACATCTTCAGCGTAGTTCCAGTGAATTTCTGATGCATCTTTGCCTCTGTGGATTTCATTTTTCTCTGCTTTGGCTTAGTGTAACTAAAAATGACAATTTTGTGAGTAGTCCCTGCACAGTGAGCCACATGCTCATATTTATATCAGAAGCAGCTCATACCTTCAAGGAATTAGCAACTGAAGTGTTCTAATTTCTATCTGTGGCTGGAATTAGCTGCTAGATACCCATTGTGTCTGTTTTTTATGTAGGCCCACAGAACTGCAAGCATCAAAGGGACATTGCATGAGAATAAAGCGGCCCCCTCAGATCTGACTTGCTTGATTCCTTATGTGGACTTCATTTGAGTTTCTGCAGTTAGTCAGGAAGCCTTTGATTCTGCTGCTACCCTGCTCTATGCTGCCCCAGCGTACGTGGCACTGTGCTCTCCATGTCGGGCCATAGCATCTTGCTGGCCACAGTCATGCCAGTGAGGGGACCAAAGGAGACTCAGCTGACTTTCAGCCCTTATTGACTCATGGTGCTTCAGAAATTTCACTACCCGTGCAGTAAGTGCTAGTAAGTAAACTATGTGGTCTAGCCCCAGTAAGTTTAAATTAACATTTCCACACAATACAAACACTTGCTGCTTTTTATATTTTTGCCGCAAGTTATTTCTGTAAACTCGTTGGATGGATGGAAAGTACTTTTGAAAATGTGGAAAACATATAAAACTCCTCCAAATACCCTGCAGATTTTAACAGCCCACACACGGACCAACTCCATTTCATTGCTGGTGCCCACAATGGAAGCTGACTGCTGGCCCCAGGCAGCTGGAGTCCAGTCTCTCACAACAGTGTCACTATTAAAGCCGGGGAAATCACTCCACAATCACCACAGCCAGAATGAAATCATCAGCCTCGTACCACAACAGTTTCAGCAATGTTATATATTGAAAGCAGAGCACAGCTTTTCATTTTACAGACCCCTAAAAGCTTTTCAATGTCTGTGCAGACCTGGGGAGTCACTTTTAGACTCATCAAACAATAGGCTTAATTTCTTCGTTCGCTTTTACAATCCTTAAAAGCAGCCCATCCTACAGACATCCACAGACCATCTGAGGAAAAGCACTCAGCTAGAAGGAAAGATGAGGTGGCGTGTGGGAAGTGCAAAATAAGTCCCTGCTAGTTTGTGTTGATGGAGCAGCACAAGCTAGCAGGGATCTGGGGTGCCCAGCCTTATCACGCGTGTACCAGGCTTGCTGCTCCTGGTGGCCTCTTCATCCCAGAAGGCTGCAGGGGAAACACCACCTTTCCCTAGGAGGTATTGGGAGGCTCAGCTGAGATCCCTTAAGCTTTCTCAGCTTGAACCAGAGACAGCTTCAGAAATGCCCCTCGGGAATGGGAACAGCCCCGGTGCTGGGGAGAGGGCTGCCCGGTAAGTGCAATGCACTCCCTTGCAGAGCTGCCCCCGGGGCTGACAGGGCAGCAAGGCCCCGCAGGGACCGCCAGAAGGCTTCCTGGGACACAGGCACTCCACCACAGCATTTGTTTTGCTGTAAGTGGTCACTGACTCTGCCAGAAACAACCTGTAAACTTTCTTCTTCTTACTAAGGGGCTACATTACGTGGACTCAGATCTGTTACGCTGATCCCTCCAGCAGCACTGGTGGAGCAACTCTTCCTAAAAGCAACCACTCAGCTAATTTCTGTTGCTCGTGCAAAAGCAGGAGCTTTTGCTTCACTTTCATTCACTTCACTGACAGCAGAAGCTTCAACTTAATATTCCTCTTCTTCTTGGCTAGCATGTTATTGCCAGTATTTCAAGAAGCTGTATATTCGGTGGTGATGTACCATTTGCAGGCAGAACAGTTCCCCTGGCAGCGCTGTATCAAGGGTTCAGCACGCCAACACCCCCTGCACCCTCTGTGTCAAAGCAGTTTCGGTGAAGCTTTCTCTTGAAGCTCTCCTGTCATCTCATACACCCGCGGTCCTTATAACTGTTTGTATGTAGTATACCTTGCAGCTCACTGAAATAATATTAAAACTGATTTTTTAATATCAATAAAAATGCCTTTAAAGTTTTTGAAGGACTCTGTATTGCCGTTCCTGAACTCGGTAATCTCCCAGGACAGATGCTGCGCAGGTAGCCAAAATAAAGCTTTCTTCAAGCTCTTTTACAAAGCACCTGAACATTGCCATGGAAGGATGCAAACATTTCCTCTTTGGTGTCTCAGATAAGATTGTTGATAAGAAATACCAAAACTGCCTACCCTCATCACGCCTGCCCGCTGGGAAATGGGCTGAAACAAACTTATTCCAGAGCAGCTATCAGATTGTAAGTCATTTCAGTCACTACCAATTATCAATATTGTTTGATTAAATACTATATAGCAAGTTATCCAGGTTTACTAGCACACTCTTTCAAAGCATCTGTGGGTTTGGGGTTTTTTTTAATTACACAGAGTGAATTTTTTGAAACAGTACCAATCTGAATGGAGGGTGGGAGAGGTTAGCAACGTTTTTGTGTGCCCGTGTGTGGCTTTCCAGGTCAGACACACTTCACAACAGTACAGTAACAGTAGGAAAGTCCCTGCCTCCAGTGGGGGAGGCAGCTAGATTGTTTGCCCTAATGAATATTTCTGGCAATTTTACTATGCTAAATTACAGCAACAAGTTCTCTACAATCTCAGATTGCTTCTTCCAGCTCTTCAAAACACTCATATGTGGCCTCTGCCACTTGTTCTGGCTATATTAGACCACAGAATTGTCATTAGGTTGGGGTACACTTACAAGGGGACATAGATGTTTTTAATGTAAACAGCCAACTCATGTGCTCCACAGCAGAACAGTGTATCTACATATTCCTTCCCCTTAGATTAGTTGTGAGACTTTTCTGCTTAACACCTAATGCTGCTAGCATTTGGGGTACAGCTGCAAAAATAGCTCCATTTCTGGCAGGCTCGTTACATCATTCATAGCTGCTGCAGCAAACCTCAGGGCTGCTGTTCTTAATTTGGGCTATAATGCATCTCCAGTGCTGGCCCTTTGTAGAGAAAGATGGAAGAGCTATCTTTTCTCTACTTTCATCAGCAAAAAGCAGCAGGAAAGGTTTACAGGTTGCCTATGCTGTGCTGAGGAGGCAAAATTACCATGTAATGAGACTGATAAAGGGCAGATAGACTTGTCTGAGGCTGGAGTCCACGCAGCTGAGGAGCTGATGGCATGAAGATAGACATCTGCCCCTCTGCCCTGAGCCCTGCTGACCTGGGTCGGTCCGCAGGATGTGCTGGAGCAGTCCGAGTGTGCTCCATCCGTACCAGGCCTTAGCGCAGCGAAGCGGCAAAGGCTCCGGAGTGCCCACACCCCACTGAACGCAGCACAGCAGCTACCTTCGGACACAGAAGCCCACCAAGCAATGGTCGTTCCAGAGCAGTGAGAAAGGGCTAAAGCAACTGGAGTTGAATTTGACCCTGTTCAAGGTTTTTTTGTGTTGGACTTTCTGTTCCTAAAGCTCCCCCCCAGTTTCAAAAGGCTCTCACTTTACCAGTTTGATCCGGTAGCCTGAGACAGCTGCAGCCAGTGCTCTGCAATTGTCTAGATACAATTTTCTTCAAAATAAGAAGTGCCATTGCATTTCTACCCATGAAACTAAAAGCAGAATAGGAAAAACCATACATATGCAAATGGTTATGCATAACTGTCTAAAGTTCTTAAAGAGATTGCATGGAAAATAGACGTGGAAATTTCACAGATTTTCAGTATGACTCAGGGGGCATCCAAACAGTAAACGTGACTCATGGAGTGCGTAGGCATGTACAGGTATGTGGGTAGGCTTCTGGAAGCCATATGGTTTCCTGCAGGAGCTGAATATCAGCACAAGCGGTGGTGGTGGTGGTGGAGAAGAAATGTGACGGTTTAGCACATAACAAGCTACTTAAGCACCGCCTGTCCAAGAATTGCTAATGGAGCGGAGCCTGGCGAGGGCTGGCTTCCATCAGCACTGCAGAATAACATGGCTCCTCTAAAGAAAGGGATTTATTTACAGGAAACTCTTTGGAGCACAATGAAATTTAAGAGGGTGAGAGGCAATTATATTCCAAAATAATTTGTTTTTGTTGAAATTGGTCTTTGAAGAACTCCCTATAGGAGGCCACAGTCTGGCAGAAAAGGGACAGCATGTGGGACCCTGGCAATATTTGGGCTTTGTGAAAGCAGCTGGAAGCAATTTTATGTGAACTCCAAGAATGTTTAAAAATGAACAGCCAAGCTTGGATCCAGAGCAGGACACCTACCCCACAGAGCCAAAGGAGTTGTACCTGCTTAGCCCTGTCTAAATGTGTTACAAAATACTGTAATGAAATACTCAGGTGAACTTCTCCAGTCAAAGAACAGGCATGCTGCAGTTGTCAGTTCCTGGCAGTGGACAGTGCACAGACCTGCTGTCCGCTGAGGATGAGGGAACTCTGAAAAGCTGCTACACCACCAGGGAATTCAATACCACCACCACCCCCCCACCCCCAAGAGCCACAAGAATTCACAAGTCTGTTTTCCCTCAGGGGGAAGAAACAAGGAGGTAAAACCAAGACATGGATTTTGTGACTTCACATGAGTAGCATGAGCAGAGCAGACACTTATCAATCAAAGGGGAACTACACATGATAAATATACACTGTCCCTTCTTCTTTGACAGCTACAGCCTGTCATTTATTCCCTGCAAGACAAAAGTAAATTGAAGGAAAAGAATGGATGTTTTTCCCCCATTATTCTTCCTACAGCAAGTTTTTCCCCGACTCCAAAGCCCATAAAGAAACTGAAAAGGAGGGGGTAAATAGCAGTTAGAGGTTATGGGACTCAAACGGAGATTTTTTTAGTTAAAAGTCAGTGTCAATGCAACATAGCATCTAGTGGACGTGGTGCATTTGCTCCGGCAGCTTCAGTCTCAAGACTGACATGAGCAGGAGACAGGTGAGGAAATCAGAATAGATTCATGTCTATTTTGTAGCCAAAGGTACCTAAGGACAGGAGGCTTGCATCCTGCTTTGGGTTTGGATCTCATGGGTGCTGGGTGTCTGGAGATGGGAGTGAGCTGATCTTACCCATGCTCACAACAAACCTGATCTGCTGCAGAGCTGGGGTAACGCTTCCTCTGCACAGTGCAGGTGTTACTTGGAGTCCTTCTGCAATGAAAATTTCCACCAAAAATGGGGACTGCTTTGCCTGAAAGCATCAAAATCCTGGAGAAAGCCTGCGTAGTGGGATGTAAGTCTCCTTTTGAGATCTGTACTTAAAGAGAGAATTACTCTGGGGCATTTGACCTAGGGCATTGTCCTGTGGTCTGTGGCTTTCACAGTGATGGAAAACCCTGTTCTCACCACAGTGGAGACATCCACGGATAGCATAGATAGTTACTCTGCTTTTGGGGTAAGTGAGAATTTTGCTGATAAATACTCGTAGGTGAGGTAATACCCTTCTGTCAGCGCTGCTTTTACATTATAGCAGATTCAATGAAGGAAAAGTCACAAAGACAACAATCTTGATCTAACAATACATGAGAAAACCTGGAATGACAGAAATAAACCACTAGTCTCTGAGCTGTCAGGACATCTATGCTGATATGGGAACAGGCAGGAAGACAGCAGAGGGAGAGCAGGTTACAAAAAAAGTGATCAACCATGAAAGTTTACTTCTAAAAGCCATTTGAAAAATATGGACACTGAAGAGTGAGCCCCATGTTCAGAGGCTGATGAGGGTGCTCGTCCACTACCTCCTGTTGGCATCTGCAGGAGCAACGTTATCTGCTTTAAAACATACTGCTGCTACAATTTTAGCTAGAGTCTTTGGGTGCAGTGCTGCTCCATCTTTTAGTTAGTGGATGTAGAGAACATGGATTAGAGAGTCTTTCAGCTCCCTGGACAACTATGACCCCTCAGCACCTTGATATCTCAGGACACTTAAGGTGAAACCGGAAATATTTTCTCACCTTCCAGAAATCTGCCAGATCCACTTGGACAGGACCTGTCTGTCAGTGGTAAGCAGGAAGGGATGAGGGCAGTACTCATCTGCAGTACTTCTGATGTGGGAGACAGATGCTGGAGCTACTGCCACTTCCACATGTGTAAGCATCCCTTGCCACAGGTACCAAAATGAATGCCCTGCCCCAAAAAGGACTGCCTCCCAGCTGCCCTTCTCAGGCACATCGCAGGTGTCCTCAGTCATCTACCAGCTGAGCCAGTTTATATCCAGGACACTTCAGGCACACCAGCAAAAATGAAGCAGGCAACTACCAGCAATATGCGAAGTGAATACAAACTCCTGTGCAGGTCCTACATCCAGTTCAGTTGTGGTTGATGTACTTCATGTTTCATTCTTGACTTAGCAAGATCAAGTCTTTACAAATAAGTGAAGCACTACTAAACAGACAAGCCCTGTAAGCCTTACCTAGCTTTCAGATGCTAATCTTTCCCCAGAATCAGTGATTTAATTCATTATTTTTAATTTAACATAATAAAGATGTCTCTAAGAGCTTGAACATAACTGATCATGAAATAAACATAACTTAATTATATCTCACTGATATTGCAATTATCTGCACAAGCAGCTGGCTGGTCAGCTGGGTCCCTGCCATCGTCAGAGGGGCAGAGCACCGAGCTCTGCTCCAGGGATGGCATATTCCCTAAGCAACAAGCCTGACAAGCTCCTTTGTTCCGGGGGGTAGAGACCTCCTTGATCCAATGTGGAGCTAACGGAGGGGTTTCACTACAGCAGCACAGTCCAGGAAGGGCAGGATCAGAGGGGCAGAAGGGATGTCAAACCTTTTTAAAAGGAAACTCAACGCAAGTTTAGTAGGTTCCCGGATGGAGGCACAGGTCCAGGGTGCATTTCTGGGTGCTGTTTCCATCATGAGGAAAAGTGAGAGAAGTGCCAGGTTAGGGCAGAAAGGCAATGGGCACGCTGTCATCCTCCCTGTGGGATCTGCGGGGAGTTCAGGCTTGCCTGCACCTTGCTGGTACCCAGAGCAGCCCCAGGAGCCACTCATCCTCCGACCGGCAAGGGGAGATCAGCCTGGCATGGGGGCAGTAGGGGCCAAGTCCACACGCAAAGGTTGCAGGGGGCAGAGAGGGTTTCTGTGGGACTCCTAACTCCAGGCTATTCCCTTCTCCACTCCCAAGAGGTGATTTTGGCTCAGGGGACAGAGCCCTGCAGACACTTCAACCCATGGTTCTGTATAGAAAAAAAGCTGTGTGAGTGTGTCTGTGCAAGGCATTGGCAGCTATGGCTTTCTGTGCTGTGAAAAGGATCAGGAGAGTCTGTGATGTGGGCTGAAGATTTCTCTTGCAACCTCTGTGACAAGTTAATTGTTGTTGATTACAAACCCAGCGCAATCTTGTAATTTGCCACACAGAACAACAGCCATTTAAGAGAGCAGCCCTGCATCCAGCTCCTCAAGCACAACATTCTCATGTTATTTAACAGCATGGTATGAGACTGTTTAGGAAACAAATAGCACGTAGATCTGGTAAGGGCCAGAAGGGATTGAGAAGCAGATAATAGCTACCTGATTAGTAACACGAGGTGTTACACTCCATCACCTCTGTTGCGGTGCCAGCCTGCTCTCGTGAAGATCAGGTCTCCGCTGTGCTAGGCGCTGCAGGCAGAAGAGTCGCTGTACAATGCCTCAGTCTTGCACTCTCTTTCCGCTCTCGTTGGTACCTGCCAAGGAGCTCGTGGGGCCAGCTGAACCTGGAAGCAGTCCTGTCCCTGTATGCTGGCAGGGCAAGGAGCGACCTGAGAGGCAAAGTGACTTAACCAAGGTCACCCAGCAGACCAGCAGCCTGTGAAGCTCCATTGAAATGAGCAACTGTGGTCTGGACATGCTGCCCCGAGCTCACCATGGGGCAGGGACAGTGCATTTGTAGCTGGACACAGAAGTTGCTAGGCTTTCTGCAAAACAGCCCTTCAGGTGACACCCTTCAAAAATCTAGCAGAACAAGAGAAAGCTGCAATTCTTAACTTAGAGCCTCCGTCGGCCCTGCCAGAAGGGGACAGAAGGGGAATGGGGCGAGGTCAAGCTCCACCAAAGAACACGGCATGAGACATACATTGTCTGTGTCTGATACACTGGACATATGCTCAGGCAAGCTCTATGGGACTCTCTTTCACGTCATCTCATGAGTAAAGTAATTTACTATTGCTGAGAAAAGAAGAACCACTTGTGTACATGATGCTTGACTTAATTTATTATTCTTACACAGCAGCAAATAATTTCTTTATGTAACATACTCAAAAGTGAGGTAACAAATCTGTGTTTTACATTATTTTCTTTCATTCAAATGTCACGATGTTGCATATGCAACTCTGCAGCGTGCCTGCCTTCTCACTAAGCTTATATTGCCCCTTCCAGAGGAATGGGAGCAAGAGCAGCTCTATTGAGCTGCAGATTTCTTTGCGGCTGTCCCTGCTGGATGATGGTGACATAAGCTGGCTGTCTTGGGGATTTCATGTAAGCTGAAGCTTGGAAGGCTGAGCTACATAGAAGAAGCGTCAAAGCACACCCAGGAGCCCAAAATAGGAAGGAGGAGGCGGTGCATGGACTGAAGTGGCTCAGAAGCACTAGATCTGGACAGCAGATTAAATATAAATTGCTGTGAATGTGGGGTTAGTCTAAACCAGCTCCAGCAAGGCAGGGATGAGATGTCCTGCAGCGTACCGCAGGCACAGAGTGCTCGTAAGTAAAAACTCTCCAAGCAACTAAAGCAAGAAATCCCAAATCAAAACCTAGTTTGGTTAAAAGCTACCAGTACCAAAAATATTTTTGGGGCAAGTGGAAAAGATAAGTTTTGAAGCAGCAAAAGGCAGGTGACAGAAAGGAAAGAACTAAGTACGCAGGGTCCCTATGCAATCTGGAAGCACTCGTTGTTACCTTCTATGCTGGGACTCTGAAACATGACACTGAGCATCCCACAGTGCCGGAGGGATCTGGACTGACATCCAGATCCAAACAAGGCTTACACAGACCATTTGGGAATTAAAGTACAGTTTAAGCCTCAGTTACAGTCATGCTAACATTACTGCAACTGGGAGCGAAGGTGTGCAGCTGCAGAGCCCCCTTTAGGGAAGGATTGCCAGCCTGTGCAGGGAGACACAGACAGACTATTTGCAAGTCTTTTTTTCTTATACACTCCTCAAAACACCTTTGGCTGCTTCCCCCTTTCATGTGGCCAGGTAACAATGCAAACAACCAGCCTACGGACTACACCTTCTAGGTGACACTCAGAAAAATCACAGAAAAACAAGAACGCCTGTAGATGAAAATTCAAGCTTTGGCTTGCTAATATATCCTCACATAGCATGAAGCTAGGGCAACAGCACACAGGTGTGTTTTACAGATGGGTGTGAAGAGGGCAGAGATGTAATCACTGAAGTGCTGTTGTCACATTCAGGGATGACTGGCGGGTTTCAGGAAGAGGAAGTGTTCATCTTCCCTGATGAGCTGTATGCGAACAGTGATGAGAAATGCTGTCACTTCATTGCTAAATCCAAAACAACACATTCACCTTTAATCTACTGCATTTTAAAAAGCATTAGTCAGACTAGCACATGACGCTGGTTACCCCAGAAGGAACGGTAAGTAAAGCTTAGAGTCTCCTAAGCAGTTTATAGGCTATATGTTATGCTCGAGTGCCTCCTCTAAGTAAAAACCCACAAAATCCTTCATCTCTGACACCTTCGGGAGCAACAGAACTGATAAGCAGCCGTGCAAGAAGCTGATGCAAGTCACAAGGTCAGCACCCAGCACAGAGGTACCACCTTGCCCCCACGCAGCAGAGCAAACATCCCTGCAGGATGGTCCCACCACCAGCACAGGCACGGAGGCACTTTAACATCTTTCTTGCTGCATCTGTTTCTACATCAGCATGTGATACCTCCCAAGCCTCCAGGACTATACGTCTGTCCCTATTCTATGCACCACAGTCACTCTGGACCCTGTGGTTCTGGGTCCCTGAGATCAAGGGAATTTATATCTGGATGAGGTGCTATGTAACTAGGCAGAAATACACGGTCATGAAAGCACTGTAGTGAAAATAGTCCTAGCAGGAACTGGGGGAGCACTCCCAGCAAGGAACGAGTTCCTGCCTGGTGCCTCTCTTGGGGATGGCTGGACACAATTCCCTTTGCAGATCGACGTTATTCATATGTAAATCAAAAACTGGTTCAAAGGCTTCTGTTGAATTCTTGATTCCCCCTGACTCTGGCTTTCAGTTTTCCCCTTTTATGCCAACAGCTTAGTCAGAAGTCTTTTAAATCACTGGAAACATCTCAATTATATAATTAACCAGAATCTGAATATCTGCAAACTGCAACAAGGGAAGGCTTTGGCTGCCCAAGTTTGAAGGTATGGAGGAAGCTCGTATGCTATCAATTTTTAGCTAAAGCTAAAACAGGAAGCTAAAACCAGCTGTGATCCTCTCTGCCAGTTCCTCCAAGGGCACAGCAGCCACGAATGTTGCACTGTGCCTACATAATCATGTGCACCCCATGGCTGTGTGGGGAGGTTTGAATCCCCTCTGTTAAGGGAAGGAATTGCACAGGAGGTGGTTTTTGCATCCTTAGAGGCAATTTGGCAAGTCCCAAAAATGCTTTGTTCCCCGGGGCCAGGTTTTGCAGGAGCGCCCCATCATCTGATCCGCATGAATAAGCCTTTTCCTACTTAAGCTTCCCTCAGCTGATGGACCATGAACTGCTGAGCCCTAAATGAAAGGGCAGGGCCAACGGAGGCAGGAGAGTGAAGGAGTTAAGCAGTCACCAGCCAAGGGCAGTGAACAAGAGAGCAGGGATTTATCTGCCTGGAAAGCAGAGGCAAAGATGAGGCCAGTTATGAAGGCAGGGTGAAGGGAATGCAGAGGAGCGCAGAGACAGGAGACTGCAGTGCCACAAGATATACGTAGCCCTTGAGAAGGACACGTGGTGATGGTTGCTCCAGCATATAGTGCCAGTGCCAGAGCCTGTGAAAAGTGAATGGATAAAAATAAGTTATTATCAATTGAGCACATATTCGTTTAGACCAAAACTCTAAGAAACATAGGTCTGATTCCAAATTCCCAATTCCAAAAGGCAAATTGATCAGCTCTAGGAAATGAGAAGTCAGCTAGGCTGAGGAATTCAAGGACCAAAAGTGGAAGAAAAGCTCTTAAACTCCTCTGGGACTTGTACCTCATGCAAAAGGGGAAAGGTCTGGAGTGGCACTGCAAGCCCAAGTCTCCACTTCAACACCTTAGAAGAGTAGTTGGAGCACACAGAGACTCCAAGTGGAATGGAATAGGGAATAAAAGCAAAGGTACCAATACATGACAGGTCAAAAACATTTCCAACACCTCACACAGTAGGTATTTAACAAACAGAACAGTTTAGTCAGCTATATGAGAAAAAGTAGATCAAAGAAAGGAGAAGGGAGGCTCTTTTCACAGAGAAAATGGGGTAAATGCTAATCTCAGGATAGCCCCAAGCTAAGTTAACTCTTTGCCTTACTTTTCAATAGGAAAACAATAATGTTGGATATGAGGTAAAAGGCAAGATGGATAATAGAATAAATATGATAAATACTGTAACTGGCCATTTTTTTCAGCCCAGAGTTGGGAAAAAAAGCAGTTACACATACTCAACTGGAGTGGACTGACACATGAAGCTGCAGAAATAGCAGTATTTGAGCAAGTCTGGGACATTACCATGTGACTAGAGAAAAGCAAAATAATATTGATACTTAAGAAGGGAGAAGTGATGAGGAAAGCTCGAGGCCCAGTAGTCTAACTGCAGTAGAAAGTTGAGTCTTAAAACAAATTTTGAAAGAGTACAAGATAATGAAAAATACAATAACATTAAATGCGGACTTTGCAAAGAGAAATTTTCTCAGACTTTGTTCTTTCTTCCTTTGAAAGCCAAAGGAAGCCCTTTAGAGCTCATCCCTTTGGACTTCAGAGAAGCAGCTGATGTGGCATCAAAGGGAGATTAGCAAACTGGAGATGCTTCTGCTAAAAGACAAGATACAAAGCAGGATGAAACTGGCTAAAAGGGAGGCAATGAAAAACAGCGCTGACAGAGGCAGGATGAGCCTGAAGAGGAATTACTACCACAGGTCCTTAAGGGTCTGCCATTGAGTTTGATGTTTCGTCTGTGTCTCTGGCACAAGAAGTGAAGTATGCTCTTGCTGCCTAAGTTCAAGAGAACTGGATTAATTTCAACAGACGCGAAAGAGGGTACCACAGGAAACCAGCCTGCTTCAGCGAGGACTAAATAGCTGGATAGTTCAAGCTGCAAAAGAAAAACAGAGGAGATCTCGTTCCTCTCTAAAACAGACCAGAAAACAGGCACAAGAGAGGAAACAGTTATTTCAGCCACCGGCAGCAGCAGCGCAGACTGGCCGGGGTATGCCCGGCGTGCATCAGCAGCCCTCTCACCGCTGGGGCAAGAAGCCAAACTCATTTCCAGATCAAAAGGGATTCATTTGTGAAGAGCAGCAGACAGGGCAGGGTAGTGGGTGCAGTTCTGCAGAGACACCCACACCAGCAAAGTCACCCCATTCCCTAGAAACACATCGCTCCTCTTCTTGCCGCCTGCTTCTTTCCACCCACGTTTGGGCAGGGTTTACCTCAAACTGTGCCAAAGCACTTGCATGGCCGTAGTACCTGCAGCACTGCCAGTGAGAGGCTGGGGACTGGCAGAGGTGCTCTGCTGCCCGGTGCTGAGGGACAGACCCCTCGGTGACAGCGGGTGCCCCAGGAGCAGCAGCTCCCAAGTAATTTGGGGGCATTTCTAGCAGCACTAGTCACCACCCTTGTCCTGACACATTCTGGGCCGTCTAGCCAAGTTAATGACACAGACGTTGCTTCACGGCGGTCAAATCTCTTGGCTCATAAAACAGTAGCTTGAGTTTCCTGCCTTTCATAAAAGTCAGGAGCCCTTCAGTAACCAGCTCATTCATGGAAGATAAAAATCTCTTGGCAGAGGCTCTTTCCTCACTTGTAGGTTAATTTCATTGTTCAGGCTCTGCAGAGCACTTAATACATCTCTCCCCAGCAAAGTTTTTGACTGATATGGCTGGATATCAGCCCAGTACCACCAGTTAAGGTGTAGGGGGGGTTCTTTACCAGTATGTTCATTTCCTCTCCCATCTCCGTGACCAGCAACACGCTGTGGGATTGCACAAACCCAGCCTGTCATGCTGCCCCTTGCATCTCTAATCGGCCTCATCCATCACTGAAGACATGTCCAGTGTCTTGCAGCACCGAGGAAGTTAATGACTTGTTCACTGGGGTGGGAGCAGCAATGGGACCCAAAGGTGTAATGGCAGGGTGCAGAAGGCGGCAACGGCCACATATCAGGGAAACACTCCCAGAAACAGCATGTGCCTGTGAACACTAAAAGTGCCTGGGCCTTCTGGTTTTCCTTAAGGACCACGCACAGTGATGGTTACAGCCAGCCAGCGTCAGGTGTGTCCTTCTGTTCTGCGAGATAATGGGACCGCTCCAGTGAAGTCAGTACAGTTCAAAGAAATTAAGGAGCACAATTTTAATTAAAATTATAAACTAATGAACCAGGTTCCCAAGGGACATTGTAAAATATCTATCGCTGAGCTTTCACAGCAAGGCTAATTGCTTAGCCAGAAAATTAACAATCCTTGGTCTGGAACAAGCGTGGGAACTGTGCAGAGATGTCTGCATCTCCTTCAGAGACCAAACTTCCCAACATCTTTGCCCACCTAGTCCTTCCCTCATGGCTTGCTGTGGATATTTACCAGTTGCTTCCCATCACTATTTAACTAATGTGGTCATACAGACTATCCAGTCCTCATCCCAAAGCTGTATCCCCTTTGTAGCCACCTTCTTATCTCCGTGAATCTGCAGAGCTCATTTAAACCTTCTGCTGCCTGCTAGTGGTGTAGTGTTTTGTGTCAGGCTAGTAGCTGAAAAGCCTTTTACTATCATAACTTAGCCTTACGTAGAAGTGTAGTTAGTCATGGATGTGCCTTTGCAATTCAGAATTACAGAACTGACCCTAAAAAGCACAGTCCTACAAAGGACATTAATATGCAGAAAGGAGTTTCATCTAAATGGGGCCATTTTGTGTGCCCCCACATGGTCCCGCATCTGTCCCTGCAGTGCCATGGCAATGGTGAGAGCAGGAGCATTCCCTTTGTTTTTTTGCTCCACCAGCACTAGTACTTTTAGAGGCTGAACATTATAATGCAGTGCTAAATAATAACAATAATTTAAAAATCAGCACCTCTGCTCTATTAGGCAGCTACAAGGACACTTAGCACTGCTCAACCAGTTTGGTTTTTGTCAAGACAGCACAGGGCTCTTGCACTGCTCCTGCAGCTATGAGCTGTCAGTGCCCAGAGCTCGGTAACCTCTCTAATAATACTGGCACCACTACCACGCCCAGGAAGGAGACCTGAGCTTTCCTCAGCCTTTTCTGGTGTTGCCCACACCGGCTCTCTTCAGGTCTCTGTTGCACAGGGCAGAAATGGAGATGCTGCATTTGGTTTATGAAGCTGATGAGGGATTATCTGCAGGGTCCAAGCAGCAGGTAATTTTGCTGTTGCAGGGGAGGCAGCTCACCATGGGCAGCTCTGGTCACCAGGCTGTATGTGCCTGTAGGACTTGACCCTCAGTTATTCCCTGCCTTCAAGCTCTTCAGTCCAAGGATGAGTCCCAAGCTGCATCCCCCAAGGTCCCCTACATCTGCCAGAGCTGGCTATGCCTGGGATACCACACATAGCTTTAGCTCTCCCAGGCAAAAGAGAATGAAGTCACACTGAAATGCATAGATTAATTCTGCTCCCGATCTATAAACCCAGTGATCCAGGACAAGTTTTTCACCTCCTGAGCCCTGTGTCATGGTAATGCTTCCTGCTAGTTAACAGTCTCCATCCCCCGTGGTCACAGTGAAATTGCCAGGCAGCTGGGGAAACAACGATTTTGGAAAGGATGCAGCAGTGATCAGAAGAACACAAGCTTCCATTGTGACACCACATCCAGACTTGACAAAGCGCTAGGGAAATATCACAGCAGAGACATTGCTGTCCCAGCCATTGCTGCAGAGCAGCACCCACCCTTCAGGAGTCCCTGAATGCAGAGATGAGCTCAGGAGCACCAAAAGGCTTCAACAGGGCAAAGTAACACAAGGAAACTCAGCGGATATCACCTCTCTGCATTTCTACAACATACTCATTGCAACCTGTCACAGGACAAGGGATGGAGGGTCCCATCCACTCCAGCTGGGCTCCCTGAGGACAGGGCATGTGGGGGGGTGGGATGAGCATTACTGCAGCAACAGCAAGTGCCAGAAACCAGAGCTAGCTGCCCCCCTCCTCCCCAAACAGGCCTCAACCTTTCTCACAGAAGCCTAGGGTAGGGGGAAAAGGGAAATTGCAGCTTTGTTTCTAAACTGATGACAAGCTTTCTTTCACTTAGAGCAAGTTACATAAATGCTTCTTGGAAGAGAAACATTTGCTTCTTTCTCAGGAGCCAGTAGGCAGATGCACATGCAGCATTTGGGGCAGAGCAAGGGTTTGTCCAGCGTAATCGTGTTCCCCTGCAAGTACCAAAGCATTTTTCTGCTCTGCTGCCCATTAATTCCTTGTATCGCTCATCTCACTCAGCAGGAATGACCTGAGGCAGAGGCAGTCTGGAAACATCTGGGTAAAACTGATACGTGTTCATCCTTTTTGGCAAAAAAAAATCTTGCAAATAATAAAACCCCACTTTATAGAGAAGTTCAGTTTTATATTTGTCTCCTCTAGTAATTGTATTCACAGAATTGCATATTTCATCAAGGCGTCTTTGTTCTTCTATTTCCCTTCTTGTGCGCTTACTCCAACAATGGTTATAGCTCACTGCAGTGCCAGCTGAATTAATATAAAAATATTTGTACAATGTCAAACTACTAAGTCTCCTGGAGAACCAGAAAAATAGGTGATTTCATCAAGTGACCTATTTCTCTAGTGAGAAGTTTTTGTGGTGTGGAAAGTTATTAAAAACAAGTTTTCATCTGTAAATTTACATTCATAACTTCAAGTCCTAGCCCCAATTTTCATTTTTATTTTTGTGTGAAGAAGCAATTCCTTGGCAAAATCAGTGCGACTCGACTCTGGTCTGTAGTACACATGAGAAAGGAAGAGGTAGAGAAACAGCTTTGATTTGAATCACCAAAAGCTTCTTGATTTACTTCCTATGAGAAACAGAAACAAAAAATGAGGACCTCATGAATGCATGCAATAGCTTTTCTATCAGTTGACTTTAATAAACAGAACCGTACTGGTTCACAGTAGAATAAATGTTAAAAGTAGCATCTTGAAAGTCCACTTCCTTAAGTACGTGGCAATAATACCTGAAACATGAGGGCCATTGCCCAAGCCCAAAAACCCCATACAGCTGTTAAAGCTAACAGGAGCTGAGGGGTTCATCACCTCTGAAGAGGGATGCTTTTAGAGTGGGTGTACAAAGCCAGCTTGGGACCCAGATCAGGAGACTGTGCAACTGGCACACAGTCTCCAAACAGACAAATTTTGAGTCAAGACCTGGCTTCACTCCATAGTCCAGGCTAATCTAGCCTTTTTTCCCCACACCAAAACATCATCCCCACATCCAAACACGGCTCTTTGGAGCCAGCAGCAGCAGTACAGATTGTACACCTGGATTCCTATAGCAATACCATTTGCTGCCTGTCTGCTTTCCACCTCAGTCCCCTTTCCATCTGATTCTTTCAAGTTAGAAGAGTTTCTTCTAAAGTTGGAGTATCTGTGAACAAGGGTGTCCTTTAGTGTAAACCCAGAAACATCAGACCTCTTCTCTAGAAGCAAAGAGGTAGACACAGCTGTTCCAACAAAGTGCCCTGGTACAGGACCATCTGCATCTTGCTCTTGGAATTTGGTCTGACCATCCTGTATCTTAAGATTGTTCTGCAGGTGACATGCATTTTCTGAACTGCTGTAGGCAGTAGATAAAACATGCTTACTTCGCTGTTCCGAGCACAGAAAGTAGCTGCAGAATGATCTGTTGTTAGAAATGTTCTTCTCTGACATGGCTTTTTTATGGAAAATGCCTTTATGTAATCCACAGTAAGGGCTTTTTCTGATTTATCTGGTTTGTCCAAGCCATGGCCTATAGTGTAGCCCTCTGGCTGAAAAACAAAGTCAGGAAAAATTCACATAAACAAAGAAGTATATGAATTCTATTCATATTGAAATTTGTTTGCTGCTGTACCTGTGCATATTTGTGCAGAGATACCAACACACTCCTCCAGGTAATGATACACAGAGGAGCAATGCACTGGGGTGTTTTAAAGAAGCTTCACAAAAAATAAGTCTTTACCAGAAGTCAGGAGGGTTCTCCAGGATTAGGTTTGAACAGAATCCACAAAATAAGGCCTTCTCCTGGGCTGCTAGTCAATTTATTTTTTGAAAGTTTTGCCTGTCTAAGGCAACACAGCTGTGCTGCCTGAAGAACACAATCCGCAGTGCCCTGGGCACAGCAGCAATTGCTGTGCTGATGCATGAACAGATCTTGCAGGTTGTCAATGCCTGTGGTCATGCAGCAGGTCAGGACAGCTGCTGGGTTATGGGCTACTCTCCCCAGGTGCCCAGCACGACAGGGCTGCTTCCATCAGCTGTGACAGGAGACTGATGTCAGAGAATATTTTGAGTCTGGCACCATGAATGGAGGCAATAACTAGTATCATCACGCAGGAGCTAGAAGTAGGTAGAAAGAGAAGCTTTGTGTGGGTGGTGAGAGAGAGAAAAGGCAGATTAAGGAGACAAGGATCAGAATCTGCAAATCACGCAAAACCAGTTCTGTGTCAGGCAGGGAATAATTGACTTACTCTTTTTCTAGACAAGCAGCACTGGTGTTGATTTAGAAACTCCCTTTCTGACACCAGGTGAAACTGGGCACCCTTGAGGATGTTTTACTTTGGATTTTCAGTGGTTTTAGTGCATAGTTTTGCCATTCACTGCATATTAATATGGCACTACAGATGGATGGTAGATGCTACCCTCCATTGCATATCCAAACCTGCTGGCAAAGACACAGGACCTTGGTTAGGGTCAGTGCCTGGGGAAACAGTTCAAGACAGTTCTAGTGATAATCATCAGCCCCAATGCCAGCCAGGGGCATTCTCCTGTGAGTTTAAACAAAAAGGGGAGTTACTCCTTAGAATTTTTTTTTGTATCAAGATATAGTGGAATTCCTGTTATTTGATTCATTCGTTGGAGTTCCCTTCCACATAAGGCTTTTGCACTATTACACCCATACAACTTTGAGGATGGGATCCAGGAACCTGACATGCTGGAGGGAGGATCAGGAGCAAACAGCTGCCATAGCAAAGCACGAACAAAACCAGCCTGCTGGCAGGTGAGCTTCCCTTTCCTGGATCAATATGAGCCTGTTATTTCTGCATTACTGTCTAGGTTTTTTGCCTTGTTGGAATAAGACATTTGCTGAAGATATAGCTGTGTCCCACATATTAAGAAAACTGCCAGTGCAGGCTGTAGCATTATGCAAACCATACCTGCTCTTGGCCATCATCTGGCCATGATCAGGCTGCATTCATCTATTTTCTGCTGGCTACAGCACTGAGCGTAGTTAGTTCTGTTCATCAAGTTGTAAAATAAAAGCTCAGTATTAAAAACTAGAATTCACTGACCTACACCTTATAAGCATGATACACATGGCCAGCATCAGATCTGACCACACACCACTTTGCTGCTGTGTGCAAACCCATCCTGCCCAGGCACTGCGCCTCTTCCCAGACCAGCACAAAAAGAAAGCAGCTGCTGTTTGCTCTTTGTAACTTCAACACAAGAATCCCAATTTATGTTGCTCTTACTTTCAGGACATGTGTGGGAAGTAGGTAAGTGTCCCAGGCATAAATAGAGGCACAAACAGGATTAGAGGACTTGACTACCTGACCTCTGCAGAAGTCAACTGAAAACAACATCCAGGAGCCTTTACACTTTGTCTGGTGTGCTAAGAGCAGAGGTGGAAAGATTCGTTGCATGTTTTCACAAGTCAGAGAGGACAAAATCATCCTGCATTTAGAAAAACCAGACATTCAAAGGCTGCTGTTTTGAGAATGAAATTGTTCCAACTCAAAGAGAGACACAGGCAGCTATTATTCTGTCTGTACAGGACTTATTAAATAACCCAGTGTCTGCAAACCATAACTTGAAAATTTTCCCCGTCATACAATGTGCCAGACCACAGCTGCATAAAATAGGGAAAACCTGTTATAAGTGACCAGAGCCATTGGAAAACTGTGGAAGTATTGCCTCAGGCTGCAAGGCCCTTTCCAGTGGAAAGAATATTTTCAGTTGTCTATTAGTATTGTTCCTTGCTGATAACTAGAACTCACACATTCTTGGTTTCAAAGACTTACGTATAGGCTGTTCAAAACTCTGAATGCAAATAGAGCAAATTTTCTTCCTCATTCTTCCCATTTATTAATTTCTTCCCCTTCTCTCCTACCTCACACATCAGACATTGAAGAGAATCACTCAAAAGCATGGAAATAATGAATGTGCAGGAACATGGCACAGAGGCAACATCACTGGATTCTCCATGTAGTAAGGGACAT
Source organism: Fregata magnificens (assembly GCA_013389945.1). Taxonomy (NCBI): domain Eukaryota; kingdom Metazoa; phylum Chordata; class Aves; order Suliformes; family Fregatidae; genus Fregata; species Fregata magnificens. The sequence continues at coordinate 50,789 of WAAD01038857.1, forward strand.
TTCTGGACTAGCATAGAAGATGCTAGAGGAATGCTTTAAACAATTTTGTCACTATTACATCAAGACTTAGTATTATTCTTTAATCAAAGCAGCACTCCACATAATCAGGTTTTTTTGCAACTTGGTTCTAAGACACCAAGTGAATGAGCAGAAATCGGTGACTGTTGGAATATCAGAGCTGTAAAATTCTACAAAAACCTGCAGAGTTTTAGACTATGTGCAACGCTCCGCTCGCCCTCCCTCCCTGAGGCTGCTTCCTTCAGGGCTCTAACTCAGCATCCCCTCCAGTGAGAACTGCCCCTCTGCTGCCTCACAGCCCCCATCTATAATGAATTGTCACTCCCCAAGTCTCTGCTCTGTTTGCATGCTGATGTTCGTCAGCACAAATTGCTTTTCAATGAGAATGAGCCAAGGCCTTCGAGCTGAATAATTCACATGCTGAATTTTGCAATATTTTTTTCTGAGCTATGTACAACTGCAAGCTAATAGATCTGCAGAAGTGTGGAAGCAATTAAATCTGGGGTTCAGGGTAAACTCAGAGCTGATAAAGGGGCCAGTTAAAGGGTTAATACAGATAAAGGTTCTTCTGAAGTTTAAGGATGCTGGTTTGGGCCCCTCCTTAGCATCTGGGAGAACACAAACTCAGCTTGCCTATCACACCAACATCAGCCTTATCAAATAGTCCTCGCTTTTCAACTCACTGGAGAGTTAACAACCTTCTCTAGGTTCAAACACCCACAAACCCTGCCAGGAAATTCTCCATGGAGCTGAAATTATATTGTTTATTTTTCTTGCCAAAACCAAGTTTGCCAGCAGTCCCCTTGCTGGGGGCCATCAGAAGGAGTGACACCCTCTCAAAGGGGTGTAAGCCAGAAAGCTCACAAAACACTCAGCCCCAGACTGCGAGCCCTCAAATGGAAGCAAGTAAAGACAACTCGATGTGTACAACTGGTAAAGCCACCTGCAGTCCTTTGGCACCCCACATCCACAGGACAACCCCCATGCTGTTTTCTGGTTGCACACCTGCCAGCAAGTATACCATGTATGCCTGTGAGCTCCTCAGCACCTAAGTGCCTTATGGTACATAATTCCCCCCTTCAGCTTGACTGCAATCAGAATAAATGTAGTTTGCCCTTGTGTTCCTAACTTATACAGCATGCAAGATATAAGCACTAATGGTTTTAACGGGGAGGTTTCTGGCAGCAAATTATAGTAGTCGATATAGGAAAGACTGTGGTCTCACAACTGGACTAAGATAAGCAGAGGTTTTGGGGAATGACCAAAGAGAAGAGAATTACCAAAGGTTTAAAAGTGAGGCATTATTTCTGGAGCATATCCTAGCCACTGTTTCAATATGCTTTGCTTGTCGGCTCGGAGCAGGATTAAAGCAGCAGAGCAGGAAAAAGCAGCAGGGGACAGGAGCTAATGAGGGTCTGCTTCACTGAGCTGGGAGGTGATGGGCAACCTGGAAATAACAAAGCATTTTGAATGGTGAGAGCTGTAGCAAAGCCAAAACAATGTCAGGAAACACAGGGGTCTTCACCAGGACAGCAAAAAGAGCAAAACCAAAAGTTGTGCAGAAGGCAACACGCATGCCATCTCATGGTGGTTGCACAACAAGCCACCCACTACGGTATACCCCCCCCTCCAGCTCTCATGCTGCCATCACGGACAGGTTCTCCTGCCTGCAGGACAGCATCTACAGCAATGCAGAAGTGCAGAGGTAAAGACAAAAAGGCATTTGACGGCAACGGATGTCAGCAAAATCTGAGTAAAGTTTCTGTTTTCACATGTCTATTGCAGAAATTTAGTGTAGATTTGCAGATTTCTTCAATTTGTTATTTTGAACCCCAGTTCTGTCCTCCAGCATGCTTGCTGTCAGCCTAGCATGCTGCACACCATCACCTGTGAGCCAGACTTCTGATGGAGCCACAGTGGAGAACCAGACCTGGGGCAGTCCTCCCCACTTGCTGGTACAGAGCAGCACTTCACACCTGGGCAGCAAGAGCATTTGCAACATCTCAAAGCTTTCAAACACGCCAGCAAAAACCTGCCTTATACCACTCATCAGAAACTGAAGCACAAGTCCGCATAGTGCTGAGAAATCAAAGAGAAGACCTAGAGATCTTGATGAGGAGGATTAAAAAAAGGGAACGCTAACTAATGTGGGCTGCCAAAGGGGCAAGCTCCTGCCCCAGGCCGGGAGCTGCCAGGACCACCTGGCTGCTACCCAGCGATAAACCATATCACAGCCCAGACCCCTTCCAACAGCTCCTCACCTATCTCCTCCTAGCAAACACCCACCCATAGACCTGCCCATATTCAGCTAATTTACAGGTCACAGGCAACCCACGCCCCAAGCCAGCTCCAGCACAGAGCAGGGTCCCCAATGTCCTGCCACGTCCTACTTCCTGGGACAAGAGGGGAACCTCTCGCTTGCTCAGGCAAGGCAGGCTTTTGGCAAAGCAACAGGAGCAGGGAAAAGTCAGAGTAGCACAGATGTGAAGAAACGTCTTACACAGCAGAATTGCAGGCAGCTCCAGACCACAGGGGCAGTTTGCAGCACTGACAGCAGCCAAGCAGCTCTGTGCTGCGCAGCCCAGGGAAAACTGAACCCAAAATAAAGAGGAAAACAGACTTGCTGGTAGCAGAAGAAAAATCCACACAGCCACTTCCAGCTAGTGGGGGAGGGAGCCCTACAAAGTCACACAGGGCCAGATGGAGAGGTGGAGCAGCGGGAAGCACTGGGCTTGCAGCAAGAGTTAATCAGTAAATAACACCAGGATTTTTGGCCGTACAAACAAACGAGAGCAAGGAAAGAAGTGTGGCTGTGGCACGGTGACACTGGGGCAGAACTAGAGGTCTTCCAGGTCCACAAGAAGGAAGCAGTTTTAATTACTTTTCTCTAGAACAACAATGGTGGGTGTGGGAAAAGGCACAGGCTGCTGGGAGTGATCAGTTAAGCAAGGAAATAACCACCTTGGAGGCAAAAAGAAAATTCTGAAGTGCAGTATGCTAGACCAGGGGAGGCCAGGCAACAACCATGCTGGAGAGCTGGAAGCCAGCATAATGAATCATGAGTCTGACAGCAAGGATTTCCAGCAGAGCCACAAATTCACGGTATCAGATGGCTAGGAGAACAGTTTTCCAGGCTAAACACAGGTAGATTCAGCGTGGAAGCCGAGGGTATAGTGGATGAGTGGCTTCCAACAAAAGGTTTGTGTTATCCTGAAGGTTTCAAAATTTGGGGCTATATGGCTGTGGGTGGGGGTCTTGTTTTCTACCTCCTTAACACCCCTGCTCCTCAGCAGGAATGGAGCAGAGCTGTCAGAGGCAGCCCCCTGCGTGGGGGCTGGAGGAAGAGCAGGGCAGAAGGAGACCCAGCTGGTCCAGGGAGGTGCAGAGGAGGCTCAGGCAAGGGGGGGTACCCCTGGCACTACAGTACATCTCTGCCACAAACTCCAGCTTTGCATACTGCAAAGACATGTATGTAAGGTGGGTGCTGGCTGTGGAGGAGCTGTATACCCTGTGCTTCGCTCGCTGGGAGCCAGATGGACTTTGCCAGCACTGCCATGCTCTGGCTCCCTGCAGCCCTCTCTGGAGAGGGGCAGCCCTTTCCGGGCAAGGAGCTGAACCCATCAGGCTCAGAAAGTTTTTGGGGTGCACGTGGGACAGGCAGAGAGTCACAGATCCAGCAAGCATCCAGGCACATGGCTTGGGAGACCCTGAGGAAGCAGAAAACACCCACAGGACAAAACAGACCCAAACCCAGCCCCAGAGATGGGGCAAGGGAGAGACTTCCTAGAGACCCAAAGGAGTTGTTTCAGAGTTTCTTACAACTCAGAAGATACTGAAATCTGCTGAAGTATAAAGGGAGACTGGAGTTAAATACCTCCTATGACCCCCCAGAATACAGCAAGAGAAAATAATATCAGATAACAAGGTCTAAAACCAATTCACTCACACAGGAGATCTGTATTTGCACTGTTCAAAAGGCAGCCTTGCTCTAGTTACAGCAAAGTACTGCTTTAGGGGTCAGAAACCTTTTGCTGTCTCCCAGTTAGACAAAGATGGGGCAGTTCCACCTCTGGCTGTTGCAGAGCCCTCACCCACATCTCATGGTACTTACAGCACTGCACAATGCTGCTGTCACCCCATCATGTACTCACCCAGAGAGCAAACAGGTGGCCCAGACAAGCCCCTACCAATCTCACACCTTCACTTATAAGTGAAGTGAGAGCAGAGGTGGTTATATACTGATGGGTACCTGAGCAGCTGGGAGTGAGAGGGGCTGTCTAGGCTGATGTTGCCACAGGAGCAAATTGATATAATCTGTCCACAATTAAAACTCAGGCTGTGATACTTTTTTTTGTAAAACAAGGTGTCTGCAGCAGCTTCCATATAGTCATAGCGTGGACCAAGCCCCACTGTTTATGAAAGGGATTACATCATATGGTTGCTTGAGATAGTAAGCAATCAGATTTGAGGATCCATGAATTTCCTCCTGACCTATTTCCTGTGATCCAAGGAGAGAGTGTTTTTACCTTCGCATTCAGAGCTGGCTAATTAGGAGAACACCTGCAAAGAGACCAAAGCAATCTCCCCATCTGCAAAGGCACTTGTGCAGGCTCCTAGACTGTAACAAGGGCGTTGTGCAAAAATGGTGCAGAAAGTCCTGAGCAGCACCTGGCAGGTGTCAGGTACGTAGGAAGGGAGAGCTCCGTCCTTGCTATGGTTTCTGCACATGGAAAGCATAAAAACCCCATTCTCAGTGTGAGTCATTCATTACCGGTGCTGCAAAGCCTTAGACAAAACAGATTAAATCAGCTGGCAGTGGGCAGGCCGACAAAACATCTGCTTGTACCCATGCGGTGTGCAAAAACGGGGCTGCCATGTTCTAACATCTTAATGGTATGAAATTAGAGCAAAACCACATGGCAAACAGTTAAATGGTGGTTTTATCTTACGGAGAAATTAAAACGTATCTATGGCTCTTGTTGTGTAGAGGATGAATCTCTTTGTAAGTCACTAGCAATTAAGGGAAACACACTTGAATTAAAGAGCCATGTTGGTTTTAATTTTGAGGTTTTATTATTAGATTGTGGGTTTAATTGAGAGATAAGTGCTGACTTTCTGCGCCCTCTGCATCTCACTGTCTCTGTTGGATCTGAGGATGAGCCCGGTGCTTTATTTCACACTTACACAAAGCTATGGCCAAGGCAAACCCAGCTTGGGCTTTGGGATGCTGCTGGCACTGAGCTGAACCAGACAGTCGGGAGGCGAGAAAGTTCCCTCGCGGGATCTCAGCGCTGCCCAAACCAGCTCACCTCCCCTCTCTGCCCGGGCAGATACAGGGACTACCTTCCTCGCAGCTGTTTTGATACGATCAGGCAACAAATGATTTTTATTCTACCAAAATGAAACCTATTCCTTGAAGCTATTACAAGGGTGGCTGCAATCAAAGGCGACTGGGAACGCTGCTGGTGGAAACAGCCGTCAGCGGTTTGCATGACCCAGGGATGGTGTAGACTAGGGAGAAGATGAAGAAAGTCCTGTAGCACCTCCTGTGGTCTATTGTTCAGGACTTCAAAGAGCCCAGGGATCTGTAGCCACTTCTAATAGCTGTTATCTTCCAGCAACAGTAATTATGAACTGCAGGAGACTCAGAGACAGTGACTGTAAGGGGCCAATAAAGCTACACCTTTTCTGCTTCATTTACCTGAGTGCCCCCGTTTTCATTATATCCACCCCTCTAGGATGTGTCTTTTAATCCTCCAAGCTGATCTATCCCTATGAATATTCACTGTCAATAATACACTTATTACTGCTGCCTGAATATCCTGAAGCTGCTATCAATCATGCATTAATCTTACATGCAGCTCCTAGGACTTCATCTAAAATGCAAATGCAAAATATGTAAAATGTAAAGAACCAGGAGAAGAAAACACTAAAGTCAGTAAATGCCGATTTAAGCTTTCCCAGTTCAGCTTCATATTCATTTTGCAGTTCTGGATTTTGGAGTAGTAACTGATCAGGCAGCATTTGTTGAAAGTCCACGTATTATTTATCCAGAAACCTATAAAATTCACACATATGTTGAGCAAAGGGACATGGAAACAGTCACAGTGAGTCGGACCAGTGGTGCATCACAGAATGGTCACAGAATCACAGAATGGTTGGGGTTGGAAGGGACCTCTGGAGATCATCTTGTCCAACCCCCCCCTGCTTGAGCAGGTTCACCTAGAGCAGGGTGCACAGGACTGCATCCAGGCGGGTTTTAAATATTTCCAGAGAAGGAGATTCCACAACCTCCCTGGGCAGCCTGTTCCAGTGCTCTGTCACCCTCACAGCAAAGAAGTTTTTTTCTCATGTTCAGGTGGAACTTCCTGTGTTCCAATTTGTGCCCATCGCCCCTTGTCCTGTCCCTGAGCACCACTGAGAAGAGTCTGGCCCCATCCTCTTGACACCCACCCTTCAGGTATTTGTAAGCAGTAACAAGATCCTCCCTCAGTCTTCTCTTCTCTAGGCTGACCAGACCCAGGTCTCTCAGCCTTTCCTCATAAGAGAGGTGCTCCAGCCCCCTGATCATCTCTGTGGCTCTCCGCTGGACTTGCTCCAGCAGTTCCCTGTCCTTCTTGCACTGGGGAGCCCAGAACTGGACACAAGGGCCCAGTGCTGGCTCATGGTCAGCCTGCTGTCCACCAGCACTGCCGGGTCCTTCTCAGCAGAGCTACTTTCCAGCAGGTCAGCCCCCAGCCTATACCGGTGCATGAGGTTGTTCCTCCCCAGGTGCAGGACCTTACACTCGCTCTTGTTGAATTTCATTCGGTTCCCCTCGGCCCAGCTCTCCAGCCTGTCCAGGTCTCGCTGGATGGCAGCGCAGCCTTCTGGCGTATCAGCCACTCCTCCCAGTTTGGCATCATCAGCAAACTTGCTGAGGGTACACTCTATCCCTTTGTCCAGGTCATTGATGAATGTATTGAACAGGACTGGACCCAGTACAGACCCCTGGGGAACACTGCTAGCTACAGGCCTCCAACCAGACTCTGCGCTGTTGTTCACAACCCTCTGAGCTCTGCCGTTCAGCCAGTTCTTGATCCATCTCACTGTGTTCTCATCTAACCCACACTTCCTAAGCTTGTCTATGAGGATGTTATGCAAGACAGTGTCGAAGGCCTTGCTGAAGTCAAGATAAACAACATCCACTGCTCTCCCTTCATCTACCCAGCCAGTCACGCCATCACTGAAGGCTATCAGGTTGGTCAAGCATGACCTTCCCTTGGTGAATCCATGTTAACTACTTCCGATAACCTTCTTTGCCTCTGCATGCCTGGAGATGACCTCCAGGATGAACTGCTCCATCACCTTTCCGGGGATGGAGGTGAGGCTGACTGGCCTATAGTTTCCCGGGTCCTCCTTCTTGCCCTTTTTGAAGACTGGCGTGACATTTGCTTTCCTCCAGTCCTTGGGCACCTCTGCTGTCCTCTGTGACCTTTCAAAGATGATGGAAAGTGGCTTGGCAAGAACATCGCCCCAGTGCGTGCCAAGGGAAGAGTAATGTCCAGGGGACCTTGCAAAAATGACCTCCCCATGTCTACTGGCACTTTATTCAGGCACTTCATAGTGGGATTGTATTTGAATTAGTGACCACCAGGTATTTTCTTCCATGAAACCAATGAATCATTTTTTGAATCCTTGCAAAATTTTAGTAGCCTCTATGCCACACAGCAAAGAGTTTCACAGTTTAGCTACAAATTTTGTAAATGAGTATCTCCTCATTTGCTGTGAACAGGCTTCTGCTAGTTTCACCTGATGCCTCCAAACCTCGTATGAGAAGAGGCAGAGGATAACCATTGCCTATTTGTCACAGCACTCAGTATTTGGTAGACTTCTATAACATTCTCCCTGGGTCATTTATTTTCGCAGTCTGTAGAACTGTCCTAACCTACTGAACCATCCCTCACAGGGAAGCCGTTCAAACCCCAGATCATCTTCGCAGTGCATGACTGTGCCAGGTCCCTAATAAACCAGTTTGTTGAGGTGATGCTGGGTGACATACAGATGCAGGAATTTGCTGATGCAGTCTGCACGAGCAGCTGGTGTGGCACTCCTAGGCCACCACAGCAGAGCGCTCCTTCATCTGCATGCGCTGAGCTAGCTCCCATCCCTTCTGTGTGCTGAACTAGCTCCGTCCCTTGTGCACTGAGCTAGCTCCTATCCCTTCTGTGTGCTGAGCTGCCCCTGGGACTGGCAGCGCAGCAACAGCATCCCTGGGCAAGAGAGGGCCTGGCTGTTTGCACAGCAAGCTGCCCTGGATTTCAGGGTAGACTGAGAGAGCCAGAGGGTGTTCCCTGAAGCAGGGACTTCACTCATCACTATTTTACACATCACTTTGTTCATATTTCTTCTTCTACAATAAAATAAGAGGGGGAAGAACGCTTTTGTCATCAGCTGGTGGGGAGAAACAATAGCTCTGCTCACTCTGTCACCACCCCGCAGAGGCTGAATCACCATCACAAGGCGAATTATCCTCTTGCCTGTTGCTCAGCTCCTTCATCCCGGTGACTCATTCTGGAACAAGGACGAGAGTGAAAGGCGGATGCTACAACCTCCTCCCCCTATACCGAAACGTGAACCAAATAGTAATCTGTGGTTGGGATCATCTCAGGGCAGGGAACAGGGAACAGAGCTGGCGAGGAGGACCCTGGAGGAGGGCAGAGGCTGGGGACACTGCATGGCCAGAGGCAGAGCTGGCACGGGGAGTGGGGAGCACAGGCAGCCTCTGCCCAGCACCTCCGGGCGAGCAGCGGTTTTGCTGGTTCTGCAGCCTCTCTCAGGGGCTGGCTTTCTTGTTAGCTAACTCCACCAGCCTGACACAATGCATAAAAGCTTGTCTTTCCTTGTTCAGCAAAGGTTCCCCACAAGCAATAGTATTTCTTCTGCTTTCCTTTGGTGAAGAAAGGAAGACTGTTTGGTTTTCTGTACATGGGGCCAGCAGAGCACTGGCTGCTTTGTGGGTATGTGGAGGGATGCTCCTCTCTGAAGATTAGTTTAAATAGATTTAAATGGGCTGTAGGTGCCCATGAGGAGAAATGAACGCTGTCCTGGTCTAACATGGCTCTTGTGGCTCATTCTGGAGGGCAGACATGCCAGTGAGTCTCTGACCATGGGCTGAAGACTTTCCTGAAGGGGCCCAAGCCCCGCACATACCCCCAGGCTGTGGGCAGCCAGGGCTGGACCCGAGCTCAGCCCTGCGCATCATCCCTGGGGCACATCCACCTGGCTACAGAAACAGAGAGGCAGCCTCTCACCCGGCACGTGATGCGTTGTAAAACAAGTGCTGGTGATTTCAGGTTAAAGAAGCTCAAAACAGCCTGATGGGGGAAAATATGTCTCCAGAAAAAGGGTACCATACGTGCCTGACAAGCTGCCGCAGCAAGGCTTCTCTCATTACTCATCAGCAGTGAAATGTGCTGCCAGGCTGGTGGCAAAGAGACATTGCGTTACCAAGATTAGACACAAAATGTATTTTACAGGAGGGATAAAACTTGTCTGAGGGTAATGAATTTTATGGCATGCTGCCTTTTGGAGTGTGCCAAAGGGCAATTCCTCCTGCCGGTGGCTTTCCTGTTACCAAGGGAGCCCCGAGACCGAGTTGCTGCAGGGGCTGTGTGAGCACCAGGTCGCCCTGGGGGTTTGGGTGAGCAAGTGCATCTCTCGCAACAGGGCGCAGGGAGGAGGGTGCATGCACAGCCCTCAGCTGACTCGTGTGGAGGGGCAGCAGCATCTCCGCTCCCTACCTGCCCCAAGGGCACTCTGCCAGGGAAACCCTAAAAGACAGCCCATGGGCACTTCTCTGCTCGCTGGGCCCATCGCTATGGCAGAAGGATTCGTGCTGGTTTAACTCTTCGTAGTTATGTCTCTCCTGTGTCACTGCTTGCCTTCCTGGTGCCCACAGCCACTCGTCCCCCGGGTTTCCTCACCTCCATTGCCACCCACACCGCAGCTCCGCTGTATGTGCTGTGCCCCGCAGAGGCTCGCAGGAGTGCGGCACAGCCAGTAAATGGCCTTTCCTGAACACACAGAGCTGAAGGAGGAGGCAGCAGGTGCCACAAGCTGCTATGGGATAAATTAATTCTTGATGCAAGAAGGTCATTGCATTATCTCATTGCTAACAGAAAAGTTCAGGCAATTAGCTTTAAGACACATTGGAGGTACACATTGTGTAATCACAAGCAGTGATTACAACTGTCAGACAAATATTTTGTGGCAATAAATAACAAATGAACACAGATTTTTACTAGGCTTTTCAAGCTTGGGGGAAAAAAGGCCTTTTATTTATTTTTTCTATATAAACCTTCCCTCTGCAAAGGCAGTCAGTAAATCCAATGTACAAGCCTTTGCTGGGAAGGAGAATCTGTTTGCAGCCCCCATGTAAGCTCCTCTGTGTATCATCGTACCTTTAATTGTGCCTATTACGCTCAGAAATCACCTATGATTTCATACAAATCATATAATATAAGGCACAGGAGTTTCAGAGTGTTGCTGAAGAGCAGAGCTCTGCAGGCAGCATTTCCATTACGAACCGACTACTCCATGGCCCACACCAGCTTGTGTTGTGCATGTTGGACCAGCTGGCACAGAACAGCCCTGTGCAGGACCCCGCTGCCGTAGCCAGGATGCCCCATGGCCACAAAGGCAGAGAGGAGCATCCGCAGGCCCTGCCCCCAGATGCTGTGTCCGTGAAGCCTAGCTGTGATCTCTCCTGCAGGGAACCACAGAGGGTCCAGGAGCTTCCTGAACACCTAAAAGGCAAGTGAATGTGCTGAGCTTCTTTCCTGACTCTGCATGGGATGGATGTTGCTGCAACAACAGTCTTTGCTCAACGGCAAAGACCCCACCAGGTGAGCAAGGATTCCCATTGCAGGGTAGCAGGTATCACTGGAAAAGCCCAAAGCGTGGTCTAGCTTAAGTGCCCGGCCCCTGTCAGCTGCAGAGCAGCCCTGCACCCTCTCAGAGTATTTTCTGAGATACCCGGAGAAGGGGAGAACCTCTCTACGGCATCACCAGCATCACTGCAATGCTCGAGCGAGGAATAGCATGTTCATGAGGCCACCTGCCCCCACTCCCTTGAGGGTTAACGGCACTCACATGTGCTGGTGAATCATTAAGCCCAGAAGAAATGGTTCTCCCACAGTAATTGTTTTCCTGCTGCGCAGTAATGTCTGCTAATAGTACTGACAGCCTTTGCCTTTGGGAGGCTTATAGTGTCAGAATTAGAAAATGGGTATTTGTGTTCCTCCTGACCCTGTGCAGACTTCAACCTCTCTGGATAGCCAATTTTATCCCAATAAATGATGGGCTTGCTTAGAGATATCATAAATAGACTGATAAGTAAGCATAAATGACAGGGCTGCTATTATACCAGAGGGTTATGTTGACATTACAAACTGATGCTGAAGCTGGAGAAGTGGTGCTGGGGTCATTGGGCTCCCAGGCAGGATGTCGGTGGTACCCATCGCGGAGGTTTACTCTGAAATATTTCATATTGCTTTGGGATGTGTTTCCGTAGCTATTCATTGACAGCATTTCCAAGTTATTTTTAGTACAAACAAAATAAAATGATAATGCTTTACACAAAAGACAGCTCCCACAGTTTACAACTGCTGCAAGCCCTTTAAGCCTCTGAGTACTAAGGGGTATTATCAGCATTTTTGAAGGCTAGGAACAGTCTTGGAGGATGCGGAAGCCTTGGCGATGGTGGCACAAGTCTGAGTGAGGGGCTCGGGAGAGCCAGCTGTGCCCGAGGCGCCTGGCCCTGCTGGGCTCTGGCCTGGGGAGGAGGCTCGCAGCAGCGTGATGGGCAGCGGAAAGACAGGGAGGGTTACAAAGTAGAGGATGGGGAGACATCTGGACTCCCGCATGGTCACTGTCTGCTGCAGAGCTGGAAGATGCTGCAAACCTGTGGGGCCCAGACACAGTGGTACCTGAGTGAAACGCATGGGAGAGCCCGACCAGCGCAGCTGGTCTGTGGGAGCACCAGGACCCATCCCAGCTCTGCAGGCACTTGGTGCTCAAACACGTGGCTGGCTGGGCACTTGGCTTAGGAGGCCGGGGAGCAGAGGACACATCTGACGACAGTCCCCCTCTGTGTGCCAGGGGACCGAGCTGCAGGACCCCGCCTTGGCGCAGCACCGCGCTCTCCCTGAACACAGCACACCAAGTAGAAGGCAGTGGCATGTATCACACAGATAAGACATTTCCTCTCTGAAGTGTTTTATGACTGTAGCCCAGTCAGGCTTCCCCTCACCTCCCAGATGTTGCATGACCTCCGGGGCAACACTCTGCGTACCAGAACTGCTGCTTCTGTCCCCAGCGGCACGAGACAATGCTTCCAGGGAGAGCTGAGGGAGGTCCTGTGCTGGCCCGACAGACACAAGGAAGGGTTCGCCTACCCGAGCACTTGTCTGTGTCCCCCGGCTGTAACAATCTGCTTAATTAAAATCCCGCCTCTCCCTGCAAACCCAGCGCAGCAGGAACTCCTGCAGGTAGAGGGGAGCAAGTTTGGCAGGTCTCTGAGCTCCCCGGGAGAGGTGAGCGGCTCTGCCCGCCTTGGGGCCAGGAGAGGGGTGCACAGCAGGCACCCAGCCCAGGCCCCCAGGAACAGATGCCCCTCATACCAGGGGTCCCCGGAAAGCCCAGCCTCCCCACCACCCACCTCAGGGATCTCTTTTCCCCCAAAAGAGGAAAGGTCTTCAAAATAGCACTTGGGACTCGTACTTGCTCGCCCTGAGCCAGCTCAGGACACATCCAAACTTCTCTCCACGAGTACAAGGGCTGCAGATCTGCTTCCTCAGGGCGAGGGCGCTGACGCTGCCAGCTAACCGCTTCAGCCCCGAGAGCCTGGAGCTGCAAGGAGAGAAAAGCCACCAAACCTTCTGTGACTCACACCGAAACCATGAGTCGTCTGCGTTTCCAGCCAGGCCTGTAATCAGGCTGGAAAAGGGCTGCTCCTGAAAGGGGGGGAGGGTGACAAGGATCCGGCTATCAGAGGGGTCACAGCCCGAGCTAGGTGACCCACAGCTCATCTCCGAGGGTGCAGACCCCCAGGCTGGGGGGAGCATCTCCAAGCAGCCATGACTGCGTTTCCCCCTGGCCTCTCAGGGGCTGCTGCTGCTGCAGAAGCTTCAGTAGGTTTTGCCACTGACAGCACTCATACCACCTCCAAAATTAGGTCTTTTAAGGAATGTGATGTTTAAAAAATTCTGCCGTGGGGGTGCGATGCACACTGGTGCGGTTACAGCTTAAGACACATCCACCACCTGGTTACCAGCTGCCTAAAAATCCAGCCCTGCCCATTTGCTGCCTTTGCTTACAGAAATCCTCCAAAACAGTTGCGATTGCTTTGGGAACAGTTATTAGCTCAAAATCTCCTGTCTGCCCGCTGCTTGCTGCTGCAGCGCTACAGGAGCTCCTGTGAGCTCTCCCACCGCACTCAGGATCAAAGCCGCCAGCTCAGCTCAAAGCACTGCTGAGAGTGGATCTTAAAGAGCGTTTCAGTCCTAAAAAAAGCTCATCTGCTTTCATCCTTGCTGCGGTCTAACAGACATCTACAGGCCCCTGAGTAATTCCTCACGGATTCCCTTTCTCTCTGCTGTATCAAACCAGGATGAATCCTGTCGAAAAGCACATTTCAAAGATCTCAGTGATCTTGGCAGTCCTGCCTCCACTGGCTGGGAGCCGGGTGGCTGGGAGGGAGGCAGCACCAGAGCCGTGTTTCCCAGGAGCAGGAGCTCAGCCTGGCGGGGATCCCCTGGAGATGCCAAGCGCAAGGGCTGTATAATGTGTCCTGCCTCCTCGGAGGGCTGGCTATCAGCTGGGCTGGAAATTTGGGCGCATTTTTTCCATCTCTGGGATGGAGTTAGCACGCCTGGATTTTTTTCTAAAGAGTTATAGAAGAGGGGAAACTAGTCAGAAGACGCAGTCCTCCAGGGCACCAACGTTTTCCTGGAATGGGAAAGAAAAATGCCTGATGTTATTCTCAGATGCTAGGACATCTGCCCCGCTTCTGCTTCCCTGGTGCGATCCCCTGCACATGGCAGGCACACACCACCACTGAGCCCAGCCTAGGACCACCTAAGGCCTCGTTTACTCACATGTAACAGCATTAGCAGCAAATCCTGCTTCCCATTGAAGGCCAAACAGAGAAGCAAAGCAAAGCCCCAATGCTGCTGGGCAGAGCTGTGTGCAAGTGTGCACCCAGGGCCAGGTTAGCTCCTGGACACAGACCTCAGGGTAACATGGGTGGCTCCAGAATAGGTCATTGTTAGGGAATGGAGCTGGCGACCCTCAGCACCATGTGGGACGTGTGGCGTTTGGATGGAATGCATGTCCTAGGAGACCATCACACCCCAGGCACCGGCACACGAGGCCTTCTGCCCAGCGCAGCTCGAGAGTGGCCACATCTAGAGCAAACCCAAAAAAATGCATGTCGCTGGTACTCCACTCTTCTGAGTGATTTCTGGAGGATTTCGGCATGGGTTTCAGTTATGGTGCAAACCAGAGCACAACTGCAGCAGGTCAGAAAGTCACAAAAGCATCTGTGCGCAAGATCCTGCCGCAAGCGGGGGACCAGGAGTGGAGACGGGTAGCGCCGCGTCCGGTCGCAGCAGCCAGGGCCACAAAGAGCCTTTCAGGGTGGCCGGCAGCGGCTGGGGCTCAGCCCAGCGGTGCAGTACCAGCCCGTGCATGGCCGGCAGCACTGGCGCGCGGCTCGGCTCTGTCTGCGCTTTGTGCCGGCGGCTGAATCGTCTCTGGCGGATGTGTCACCCCTTGTTCTCATCTGCCAGGGCTGAAAGGGACCTTTTCAGGGTCTGGGGACAGTTGCTCACCTCTGCCCAGCGCTCAGGACACCCAGTGCTTGTGGCAGCCGGCTGAGCCACAGCACCAACATTCGTCGCATCTGTGGGGGGACTGCAAGGAACAGCACAACTGTAAGGCACCACGTATTGGGGCTCCGGGGGTTCCTGCACTTGCAGGCAAGCTAAAACACCTTTTGGGATGAACAGAGGAGGGGGATGAGCAATGGCTTAACGCTTAGAGCCAAGGAGCCTGGGTATCTGCCTACCTCATTCCCACAACCTCCTCCACACAGGAGGGCCGAGCTGATGTACAAGAGGGGCTTTGCTGCATGCTCATTCCAGGAGCTGGGGATGCCCTGCTGGCTCCCCTCTGCAAAACAGCAGGTGGCTGGAAGGAGCCAGGGGTTTCAATCTGGGCCCAGCACCGTGGGGACAGCCCATCCTCCCACCCACCACGCCACGGCCCTCCTGTGGCAGCCGGGCCGGGAGCCAGCTGCAGGTGGTGCAGCAAATCTGCTCAGGTTGCAGTGCTGTGTTGTTTTCGGCAGTGGGTTAGGGCCAAGTGACTTCTGGCAATGCCAGGGTGGGAGGCTCCGGCGTCAGCGCAGCGTGGGTCCAGAGCTTCCCAGGGCTGCTCCGGCCAGGGGGAAACACTGCATATGGGAAAGCTGTTCTCGGGGTGAGCCCGCTCCCTGCCACCACCGGCTGGGCTGCAGGCAGGGCTGCTTCAGATTTCCAAACCCCTTGGGAGTGCACAGCGACTCACTGTTCAGCCACACATACTCACACGCATACTGTGGCAGGCTGCCCTATGCCCCCGTAGCCTCCCCAAGATGCCACGCTGTCCCCCACGGCACCCCTGCCACATCCCTGTGTGCCTGTCTCACCCCACAGCATCCCTGTGCCATGCTGCCCCCACGGCACACCTACCCACGCCTCCCATCGGCACCGGGGTCCCGGCCCAGCTGAGTCTGTGAGGCAAACTTGCTTTAAGGAACAACAGGGGAGAAAAATGTCCACCAACCTCTTGAGGTGCTCTTGATGTCCCTGCCAGCAGCTCACCTTCCCCAGTCCAGGGGCCACCTGCTCCAGCTGCAGGTGCGTCCCCGAGTTTTGGTGCAGAGCACTCAGAGAGCTCAGCCAGGGATGGTCACTGTCCCCCAGGCACGGAAATTATTTTGGGTGACAAACTATAGCTGAGCAAAATCTTCCAAAAGACCCTGTGTACCTGCCTGTGCATTTCTGTCTCCTTTTCAGCAATGAAATGCAGACTGGGCACCCCCAGAGCCACAGGGTGCTGCAAAACACAGGGGCGTCACTGCTCCTGTGCCTGCAGTCACCCCCCGGGCCACTGAATCCCCAGCCCTGAACACACCACCCCACACAGAGGAGCTGACCTGTACCTGCCAGGGCTCCCCACGCACCAGTTACCACCCGTGCTGGCGAGCCCCTCGACACAGAGCGATGGCAGCCTGGCCTGACACAAAGCCGCACACGCTGTGACAAAGACATGGCCACAGCCAAGAGGAGCCTGGGAGCCACTCGCCTCCCCCCTGGGGACATTTGCTCCTCCAAGCCCCTCGCCAATTAGTGCCAGAGCACAGCTGGAAGTGTATTGATCCAGCTGAGCAATTAACCTGAGGGACCTCCCAGGAGCTGAGAAACAAAGGAAGGGTTCAGAAGGAAGTGAGGCATGAGGAGGAGGAGGAATGGTTGCATCCCTGGGGGATGCTGCCCAGGCAGTAGCAGTACAAGCACAGGTGGGCTGGGCTGTGCCAGGGGTTTGGCCCCCTCTCTCTGGCGCAGAGCCCTGCTTTCCAGGCATATCAGTGGTGTTGGTAGTGAGAAGCACTGCTCCACCGCAGCTGAGCTGGAAGAACAGCACATTGCTCCTTGCTGAGGGATTAGGTACTACAGAAAACTCGTAAGTGACACAGAGCGGCAGATCTGGCCCACAGCATCAGCGAAGGGAATGCAAATCCTTGCCTCCGTGGGGTGGAGGGTGATTCCCTCATCTGCAAAGGTCTCTGCCAAGTGTGGCTAATCCCCACCGAGCAGGCTCGGAGAGGCATGGAGCAGAGTGGCATCCAGAGGAGCTTCAGAAAAAGTGCTGGCAAGCCAGAGGAAAGCAGCTCCCTCCACTCCTGCTGATCCAGCACCCTCTGCTGAGTGCCGGCACGTTGACTGGCTACAGGAGACAGCAGGGACCTCTCAGCAGTGAGAAGCAGCAGTAGTATAAAGAAGCAGAACAAGGAGGGAGTGGGTGACCTCCCAGTCCCACCAGCATTATTCCCAGGTGCAGCAGGCTGAGTGAGAGCAGTATCAGGGCTGCTAGGAGCATCCCCATCAAGGCAGATCCATCTCTCACCCCTGGGTGCTGCTCTTCCCCTGAGCAGCAGCATGGCCTATGCATGGGCAGGGGTCAATCCAGTCCAGTAGGGCTGAAGACTAGCATCCTACAGGACCACTGGAGCAGGGATGGACAGCCCCAGGCAGGGCTAAAATGGGATCCTGGGCCATGGACTGGGTGGGGGATGCCATGTGGGGCTGGTCAGGTCCTGATGATCCATCAGGGAGTAAGGTCTTTCTCAGCGTTTTTAAACTCCTTGTAGATCCAGAGGTGACATATCAATGACAATAACCCAAAGCTTCTGTTAAACCAATCTTTGTCATTTTTCCTGGTCTCTCCTTCAGACCAGTTATACTTTCAGTTTCGCGACAACAAATACCCCAATTTCACCATGTTGTGGCTTGGATCCTGGTAAGGTTTCCTACACCACTTCCAAGATCTCGTGATAGGGGAAGCAGTGAATACTCGCCCTGTGTTCATGGGTACAACAGAAACCTGCTGCTTTCTGCACTAGCAATGCCCAACCCTGGGTGGGCTGGTTGAGATGCACCAGCAGCATTCAGACTCCTAAGGCCTGAAAAACTGGCTAGAAGTCTCTGTGGCAACATGTTATCTCGCAAGATTTATGGTCCATCCTGCTCCAGGCGAAGTCAGAAATACCACTGCAGTGATCACTCCAGATATTACCGCATTTTTTATGCTACTGCTCTGACATTCACAGCCAAGGGAGAAATGAGGATGGGAACATTTACGCTTTCACCCCCAGCTCTGGTAAAGGAGCTTTCTAGGGGTTTGGGGTGTGGGTATTTGGGGAGGGGGAGAGCAGGCTCCTGTTACTTCCTAACTTGCGATTCCGGCTGGAAAATAAAGTAAGGTTGTGCTCAAGGATGAACACCTGCGCAAGCCCAGGAAGGGGATTTTAGTCTTCTATGTCCTCTTTTCCCTTGGGAAAGACATGACCCCTCGTCATTGCCCAGTCCCATATGCCGATGGAGAGGTAAGCAGTGAGGGGAGCAAATACCCTGAGGACCAGAATGTTGCAGCTTGTCAGAAATGCAAAGGGAGGACAGGTCGAAGTCCCTGCTGAGGGCTGCATGTGTCTGGGGTGGCTGCAGCGAGGCCATGGTTCTCAGGGCACAGCTCCTCGGCACCATAGTCTGACCCCAACCGGTTTGCGGGTGGGACGACCCGCTTGCTGCAAGGCTGTGAAACCGGAGTGCCCCCACGTCGGGAGAGCTCTGCTTCCCCAGGACTCATGCGGTGGATGAGGACAGGTCTCCCAAGCTCTTCTGCTAAAGCTGTTCCATATCACACAAATAATTACATAACCTCGTGCTAGGGAAGGGAGAGGAGAGGGTGACTGGAGGAGCCTGCAGCCAGGTCCAGTCCCTCTTCCAGTTCATTTTGGTGGTAGAGTCCCAGAAGGACAGAGAGACTCATTTGTGATCGGGGACAGACGCTGACAACAAGGCATCTTCAAATAACCACACGCAGTAGCAAGCAAAACACTGTCTTAGCAAAAATTATTTTAAGATAGCAACCTACATCTTAGCCAGACTCCTCACCCCTACGCTTCCCGCAGACTGCAGCGAGCTGCCTTCTGGCTATGGGAGCAGAGCAGCCTGATTTGCAATTTTCCAGGCAGTCCTGAAGTCCTGGGGCCCTTTGGAAGGTAGAAAGTGGTAGACAACTACCTCCGCTTGTCACTGACCGGTTGCATGGAAGCTGCAGAAATGGCATCTGTGCCACTGCATGTCCCTCTCTGCGTGGTCATGGATAGAAGTCCCCAGTAACATAGGCCAAGCTGGGACCCCCGTGTTTGCCATCGCCACCCTCACCGCTCTGCTGGCAGGGTGTGATGGTGAGGCTGCTCTAGGCAGTCAGTCTGTCTGGCTGACGGAGCATGTGCTACCCCAGCTGACTGCCAAATTAGGACACATTCACAGCATCCCTTTCACCCACTGCCCAGCGAGAGCTGTGATGTCCAGGTGACAGGTGGTAACAGGCAAGGGGTGGCACAGCCAGTGCTACCTGCCATCCGTGACGGGTGCACGGGCTGCTCCTGGCCCTCGCATCTCCCCCTTCTTGCACTCATTCACGGAGAGGATGAACCCCTCCCTCGTGAGGTGCTGCTGCCGCCTGCCACTCGCTGCTTTGGTAGTACCATGCTGGCGCTTCATCTCGCACGGGGAAGCACCGGTGTAAGTCTGCAGCACCCCAAGGCTGCACAGCAAGCCCTACATTGCTGTTGGGAAAGAGGGAAGAGAAACCAGTGCTGCGTTCCTGAGCGGCATCTCCCCGGGGAGGTGTCATCATATCCTCTGTGAGTTATGCGTATGATTCCCTTCTTGTTTGCTGGAAAGACATTTTCTTTTCAAAGCCATAGTTCCCGACGTGCCAGCAGCTGCACATACGCTTCAGAGCAAGGCCCCTTGGCTTCAGCCCAATCTCAGTACAGACAGAGATTTGACTTTGTGGCTCAGCAACTGAGCCACTCGTATATTTAATTCAGTATCTCTTTAATTGTTATGTTTAATTCAATTGGGGCAGGTACCCTGCACTCAGCAATTGAACACTGCCTGAACCGAAGTGGTCCCTTCCTTTTTTCTCCATCCAGAGCAGTCCTGTTTCTGAACCGCCAGCTCAGGACCATGTCTCAGCCAGACTCACAGGGCTGAGATGTCTACCCAGGGGGGAGCCAGGGCCAGACCTCTGCTGGGACGCAGGAGCTGAGGCACGAGCATGGGACCAGCTCTCCAAAAGCTGTGTGACCTCCTGGCTGTGAGATGATTTTGTTTTACTGGGAAATCCCTGCACTTCATCCAGATTATGTGGCAATAAAGGGTCACTAACTGCTGGTCTCAAAAGCAGCGTTCACCACCCTCATCACTAGGAGCAAAAAGTTCTGAAGTGGGTAGGACTTAATGATTTCCTCATTAAGGCTCAGAACAACATGTAACAGCTGTAGTTAAAATTACCCCATCTCTGCCGCCTCCCACCACACCAGGGAAAGTTATTTTTAACTCCAGGTTGCCCAAGGGACTCTGCATGGTGAGATCTGTTGCATTATTGCCAACGGTCTTTACCTGGCAAGAAATTTGGGAAGAGAGCCCCCTCTCCAGCCAGGTAGGATCAGACTAGAGCCCAGGGGTGGACACTGCTGCAGACTGACCCCTCCAGGCTCCCCAGCTCCTCCCAAGGAGGCAGAAGCTCCCACTGAGAGGCAGCTCTGGGAGTGCAGAGGACCAGGTGCCCGGCCAAGTCCTCTTTTGCTATGCTTTTGTTCTTTTTAGTTTTCTAATAAACTTAGTGGGCTGAAGCTATTCAGGAGCCACGATGGCACCATGCAGGCAGAACCTAGAGTGCACTGAGTCACAAGGACAGTCAGGCAACCCCAGAAGGGATTAGCTTTTAATGTGCTTCTCAGGGCAAACCCTGAAATTGTGGGATTGCCAAGATCCCAGCAGGAAAACTAGCCAGCTTGCTGCCCTCCTGACCACAAATCAGCTATCAAACTCTCCCACTGTCAGGAAAACTCGTACAGAAATCTAGGAACGGCCGTGATGCACAGCAGCATCCTGGCCATCACCTCCCCATCGTATTTGGCCACACAGTCCCCCATCAATCATGCTGCAGGGCAGCGGTACCGTCACCATCTCCTCCAGCCCCGGAGTGGTGGCATGGCTTCAGAGCTCTCTGTGAGTACCTCACGCAGAAGGGTTCAGAAGCCTCCAGAAGAGATGTTGTGTAGACGTGAGCAGTTATCACTGTCTGGCTTTATCTTTCTGGCTGGGAATGAACATGGTACTGTTAAACGTCTGCTACATTTCTCTCAGGGGTCTCTGAGCTAAACTGAGAGAACTCAGCTGCGCACTCAGTCTTTTCCATCTCTAACTCCATTGATGTCTGTATTAAAACCCAGCAGTACATGTAAAATTGGGATCTTGCATCCCAAGCGGAATTACATGATTTTTTGTGTTACTTAGCATCTTGGGGCTAAATTTTTAGACTACAAGAACTCTTCTTGTAAAGGCTTTTCTCTTTCTGCTGTGTCATCTGCAGCAAACATTGTTATCCAGGTGTTTTGCTCTGTGTTGCAAGTTAGTCCCTGTGCCTGCTGGGACTCCTGTGGTTCATACTCTTACATTTTGTCCCAGAGAGAAGTCCACTTATTGGAAAATGAGGCAATACTCCTCCTTGCACCACAAGATGCAGCTACCACTGCTAGGACTCTGGAGAAGATCACGAAACCAGCAAGTCTCTCCCAGGGTTTTATTTCAGGTCTGTCGGTGACCCACTGTGTGCCTGCCCTGCTGAATCACTGCCATCCCCCTCCCCTCTTCAGAGCTCAGTTTCTCTTCCCGCTCCCTGGGAATAATCCATAATAATCCTTTGTAATCTGTGGGAGTCCGGTACAGATGCAGCTCTAAAAGCTGTGAATACACAGAGTCCAGGGGTTAGGCATATTTGTCACGAGATGCAGGATACACCTGGTACTCCTACAAAAGTCTTGCACTATCCAACACGGTCGTGTAACACCCAAGACTGCAAATCAGCCTCTGAATGCAGTGTGAATGCATAACAGGCATGAACCTCACCAAATTAAAAAACCCACCACTAACGAATACGAGCTTTTCACCTTAAATATTAAAAAATAAAGAGAGGCAGCCTCTGAATTTTGTTACCATTCATGAATACATTTATTAAGCCAAAGGAGTTTGATCATGTCACGGTATGTTACTAGAGCACGTGAGATCCCTTCTCTTTAACTTTGCTAACAATGGTATTTTAATTACTTGTTTGTTTTTTGCCTTTCAAGCTTAAAAAAATTTAACTCTTTTCACATTGTCCCATGAAAGGATCTTTTATGGTTTTTTTCTTTTCTTACAGTACAAAACAAATGTTTCTCAGACATGTAAACAACCATCATGGAAATGAAATTGCTCTTAAAGTTAACTTTATTGTTATGGACGTTCTGTTAGATTTATATCATGTTAGATGTACTTCAGCTCAGTGACTCCTTCAATGAAAATTATTACTGTTATCATCACCTGCTCTGCAATAGCGCCTAGAGGCCCTGGTCAGGGTTAAGGCCCTTCCGTGCAAGGTGCTGTACAAATACTTCGGTGTAACTCTGATGTTCCTGGTAAGAATGGCATTCACTGATGTGACTATAACCCTCTCTGCTTCCCTCTGCTCAGCAGTGATCCTCACAAATTATAGGAGCTGGAATGAAAACTATTCTCCAAACTAAGTCTGGAGTTGATGTTCAATTACTGTTGAAGAGAAATGTGGGTCAATCCTGACGCCTGCAGTCCTGTGCATAAAGCTGCTCACACTCATGGGAATGCTCATATGAGTAAGAAACTCCTGTGGGAAAGGTCTGCAGGATTGAGTCCCTGAACTGTTGAACTCCTTTGCAAGAAAGCATGCAAGAAAAGCAGACTGGTTCCTTTTCTCTAAGGTTTCATCAGTATAATTCTAAGAGAGAAAGGGACAGGGTCAGTTGCTCAGTTTCAGCACCTCGAGCATTTTGAGTTCTGATCCCCAAATTAAAGAAGTCTCTGCTCTGCCTTGGGCTACTGTGACCAGGCCTGGAAAAGTCTGTTGGATGCTCTTTGTCATCAGGAGGCAGTGGTTTGCCATTACAGCATGGAAGGCCTCTGTTTTACGGTGTGAAGGCTGCATCCTAGGCAGGAATTGTGCAGATTGTGTTCAGCCGTCAGCAGAAATTATTCTGAAAACACTTCAGAGCAATTGCAGTTTAAATAACGATTTTAACTTGACATTTGAGGTGAAAAAAAAAAAGATTACATGAAATAAATAGCCAAGAATCAATGTCCCTGCACAAACACAATGTATTCCTGCCTATGAAGCATCCCTTGCAAATTACTGCTCTTTAGGTTATGTCAGATGTTTAAACGAACCCCTTAGAGCTAAAATACAGTACTCTGAAATGAGGTTAGAAAAAATTAAAAACGACTAATGGGAAGTGTATACAATGCTCTCTTTGAAACAAGTTTCCCACCTGGATAGCCTAGGAGCGTGAGGCCTCAATAGACATAGAGCCGATCTGAAATGGCAGCAGGCATGTGCGTCATGATCTGCATGCGCAGCCACCAGTAGTAATCCATGGGGTGGTAGCGGGTGTAGGGAGTTGTGGAGGTGAGCGCGTGGGCAACGCTTTCGATGACTGGCGAGGTGTCTGTCGAGCCGCTGTTGCAGTATGTCTCCATCTTGCTGACCTGCTCATCAAAGTACTTCCTGCCATAGTCTTTGCGCACTATCTCAGGGAGCTCGTCCCACATTTTATCGGCTATGGCTTTGATTCGCTCGGGGCTGTACAGGTTGGTGGCAGCTATGAAGTTGCCAGGCTCCACGATGCTGACCATTACTCCCTGGGGCTGCATTTCGTACCGCAGGCAGTCGGAGAAGGCTTCCACGCCAAACTTGGTGATGCAGTAAGGTGACCGGGCAGGACTACCCATCCGACCCATCATGCTACTGATGTTCACCACACGACCTAGGCAAAGGCCAGGCAAAGCACAGCTGAGCTGTGGTGCCTGATCCAAAGCAGCTACCTGACACATACCACCCAACAGATTCCTGAACATGCATCCACCTGCCCACTGCATATCTGTAAGGGCTGCATGGCAGACCTGCTGGTGGCTCTATGCGAGAGCACTGGCCTTCAGGCATTGTTTGTGCCACTGCTTGTGCTCCCTGGCTCGTTATACCTGAGGGCACAGGCACAAGGTGACACACAAAGCTCAGTGCTACAGGGAACACAGAAGAGGCTGGACAGAACCTGCACGGTGAGAAACAGGATTGCTCAGCAGCAATCAGGGCTGAGCTCAGACAAGAGGAAGCTGCACCAGAGAAAGCCTCTGGCACCAAGGCTGAGCTTGTTTATTTGCAAGTCAAAGGCACAAAATCTAGGAGCCCAATGGTGGCTTACAGTGCCTGCTTCTTTAAAAGGGAAATGGATTGCTCCTGCACCACAAACGGCAGAGCAGTCTAAGTCCACTGCACCCTTTTCTGTGTGACAGATGGATTATGGTTCCAGGCACAGAGCTGGGGCCTTTGTCCTCTCCAGAAGCCATCCATCCATTTTAGCTGGGGACTGCTGGTAGGAGATTGTGGATGCTGCAGTCTAATCAGAGGATGCAGTTCTCTGCACTTTCTATCAGTGCTCATTGCTGAGTTGGGTTAGAAAGAGAAACTTTGACCACAGAAGTGGATACCTTTCCATGGTCTCAGAAATGCTCCCTGGGCCACATACAGCCCGGGTCTGCAGCGCAGGACTAGGAAACCAACATTGTTAATGTCTGTGGATGCCTCAAGAGTAAACCATATTCTCATTTAGTCAGGTAGTTGGCCCCAGTACAGGAAAACTTTTACCCCTTTATGCCGAGACCCATGCGAGCTCCAGGTCTGTGTTCCTTTCCTGTACAAACCCCACCTCTCATACGTCACAAGGTCCCAAAGTAACACAGCGCACAGCTGACAACTTCCCTGCAAGATACATGTCATAGTACACTGCTGCTGCCCACCCTGCCCAGCACTGGCACAGCTGGTTTTTGTATAGAGGGGAGGATTGCTCCTGGCACTGGAATTTATGGTGAGCTGCACCTTCTGAACAGGTAAAAGAAGGTATGATGGATTAGATCTTGCATGGGATGTTGCAGGAGAAGGCAGCACAGATGGGAAAGAGAATTAATACCTGTTTTTCAGGACTGCTGCCTTGCTGTGTAACTCAGAGTGGTTAGGAAATCCGTCATTTGTGTGTATGCTGTGGGTCAAGTTCTGTCTGTAAAGGTATGAAGGTGGCCAATGGTGCAGAGAGCAGCTTAACAGACCTTTTGGCCTCTAACACATCAAGACACAGGGCAGGAAAGGGCACCTGCTCCAGGGAGTGCCAGTCCGGTGGAGATCACTCACCCTTTGACCTCCGGATGAGTGGGAGGAAAGCCTTGGTGGTTCGCACAGTCCCCCACAGATTCACTTCAGCTACCTCCATGTAGGTGTCCATGCTTGTGAACTCTACTTCCCCGAACGTGGAGATCCCAGCATTGTTAACCAGCCCCCAGAGCCCTGGAAGACAAAATCAAGCAGAAAGCTTTCCCTCTGGGATGCTAATGAGAGCAGCTTGGGAAAGGCCTTGCTAATAGATTATGGAACCACACAACAGAGCTTTTCATTAAGACCTGTAAAGATGAAAGCCAGACAGAATACAGTCCAGAGCGAACCTCAGGCTCTGAGCAAATATAACCACAATCAGGATCTGCCTGTACTGCCCAACACTGCAGCCACAAAGTACCATGAATAAGGTTTCCTGGGAAGTTCTGAGCCAGCAAACAGAGAACTTCAGCCTTGTCTAAGCTGTCCTCCTTGCTGTTCTCTTTTTATCTGTCGTGATTTTTTAAAAGAAGCAAAATATAGTCTCTAAATGCAAATAATAAGAATAGGAAAGACCTTGTAAGAAACAAAAGAGTAATTCTTTCAAAGCAAAATCTCTTGTGTCACCATAAGAACTAGAATGTCTGCAATGCTGGGAACGGGGATGTGGGCATGGGTGGACATGGGTGGGCACGCATGCCACGGCCTCTCCCTTTTACTCTGCTGCAACCAAGATGGCAACAACCGAAGCTACCAACTCATTTGGCAATGAAAAGAAAGATTTAAGAGGAATTTGGAACTCACTTCACATAATATTCTAACTGCACAGGAAACAGACTGAGAAAGGTCTGGGATGGCTTCTCTCTGCTGTTTAGAAAAACTCACTGTTATCTGTTGACTGACTGTGTCCAGATCTGTGTTCTCAGAAGCAGCCCAGAAAAGGCAACTTCATCCTGGTCTATGCTTGAGAATACAGGGCTAGAAAACTTAATTGATATAGGAGATCCATATATAAAAATTAAATATGAAGAAAAGTAAAATAAATAGGTTTATGCAAAATCCAAAATAAAACATTACTGGTTGTTCTGCTTTTAAACAACCTTCATGGGTTGAAGTGTGGATGTTCTTTAGGGGAAAAAATATAGTTCACCAAAGGATGGAAAGGTTTCAGGAATGCGTGAGCAACTGGGATTTTCACAGTACTGGAGCAGAATTTGCTGTCATCACCTCAGCAGAATGAGGTAGGCAGGCTAAGAAAGTCAGTTCCAGCTACCCCCTGAACTCTGAAATCTGTAATATATGGTAATATCTGCAATGGCATTAATGATACTCAGCTGGCTTCATGGGAAATCCTTTGGAAAACCTCTCCATTTCCTTTGCCTTTTGAAAGTTTGGGGGAGACATTTTCGTTGCTAATCCCCAATCTTTGGGTGCTGGCTAGACTTTACAACATAAAGGGAGACACAATAAAATTCAGGTCACAGGAATAAAGCACTAATCCCAGGGCCTTGAGCACCACCCTGATTTCTGCTAATGCCCCTATAGGACCTAGTGGAGAAAAAAGCAGTTTTCTTTGTAGATGCTGTCTTAAGTGGGAAGCTGCTTTCTGATATGACATGACATTTAAACAGGCCATTTGCTCTGCACTGCTGCTCCTCAAAGCTTTGTGCCCTTCAATCATATGCTCAGCTTTTGAAATATGCCCTGAAAATGCTCTCAGAGCCCAGCTGAGGGAGCTCCTGCCACCTATGTGACCTTAGAGCCCATTGCATGCACCTACCTTTCTCTGGGTCCTCCAGGCTGCTATTCACGTGCTCCACTGCTCGGTCCACTTCTTTGCTGTCACAGACATTGAGCTGGACTGTTCTCATTCGATCACTGTTCATGTTGTCCAGATCCTTGGAGCCACCATCTCCCTTGTCCTAGAGGGGAAGAAAGCGCTGGTTAGAATCTGGCCAAAAAGCTTGTGTAGAAGAACAAATGCATAGCAACCATCAAGTCAAGCAAAAGAGAATGCACAGGGCAATCACAGAATAATCAGGACAGTCCTGCAGTTCTAAGAGGAAGGGGAACAGACAGGGCTGCTCCAGCAGCAGAACACCATTCCTTGGTCATCTCCATCTGACCATAAGCCCTGCTGCTGAGTCAGCTGGTACAAACTGCTTCGACCACCAAGAAAGCAGCCAGAGCTCGATCTGCCCCAGCAAGGCAACTTCTGCCCAGTACAAGCTCCTGAGAGCAAGCTATGCCCCACTATCGCAGTCATGGGAATGTGGTGTCATCCTCACTTTGGCTTGCATGCGGGGCACAGCAAATAGCTCGGTGGGGGTACGGTATAAAATAGCTGATGAGTGGCTGCACATGTATGTTGCATGTGCTTCTCAGTCACGTTGCCAGCTCTGGGAGTGACAGTCCTAGAAAAGAGACTGCCTGCCCACTGCTCTCTCCCTTCGGCTGATCTACGCACACAGCTCCCACTGCCTGGAAACCTACCTACGGCCTCCAACAGACTCCTACAGAGTCTGATCATCAGGTGCCTGGCCAGCTTGCCTGCTAGCAATCCCCCCGGCATCTTTTCCAGCATCTTGATCTCTTCTCTGCCTCCTCCCATGAGCTTTTTCCTCACTCCCATTTCCCATCTGCACTCCTTTTTTCTCAGTTCAGAACAACACATTCCCCCAGTATACACATATCCACTCACAGCCCAGCCATGTAACTGCAGCCAACCCCTGAGATACCTTTCACATGGGCTAGATGCTGCTAGCAACAAGGCTGCCATGCTCAGAGCTAGTCCCTTCACAGTGGTGAAGCCTGGCTGTGATGCTTCAAGGACACAGACATGGAATAATAATATGAGTTTGGGACTATCCCTGAATCACTCCCACGGTTATAAGCTACTGGACTATGCTGGCCACTCCAGGGTACTTTTGTAGAGGATGATGAGGTCTAGCTCTGAAAATAATCGCTTTTGGGGAACATCCCTGTCTTTACTGTAAGAAACTCCCTGTGTCCCCTCAACATCATCCCTCACTAGAAGTCTTTTACTCCCCATTAACGGGCTAGCCACGGAACGTGTCCCACAGGATCATCTGACAGCTGCTCAGCTCTTCTTCCCCCATCACTCAACCTTCCATGTAGTCCCACTTGCTGTGTCAGCATCAGCAGGCAAGCATCATTCACTCCTGAGCTTTTACAAGGCAGGTGTGATAGACAAAGCTTTTTTGCATAGATAGCTTTTTTTTTCCTCTGACCTGGAACAGGTCAGTTCTTCATGGCAGGGCTATTTCCTGACAGCTGAATGACCTTAGCTCATTCTAAACACCTGGAGCCACAGGCACTCCCTGTCAGTAGTTCAGCTATCAATGAGATGGTGCTGTCTCTGCAGTCTGAGCCCAGGCTGCCCACCTGCCCCCCAAGAGTGAGAGTCCCCCCTTCAGACATCACACTTTAGATACCACACGAGGGTGGCCATACATCCCCCTGTCTCTGTGCCACCTGGTCTTCCAAAACACCTTCTCTTGGCTCCTCTCCTTCCTGGGCTTATCTGCTGTGCTCACAGACAGTTCACTAACTTAAGTACCTGATGTCTCGTCTGTCTTCTTCTCCACCCTTCCTTATTCCACTGCACACTGTTAACACCGTTTAGCATTTGTCCTTAAGAGAAGGCACCTACTGCACTCTCTCCACACAGAAGCGTAATGGATACAAAATGGAGCAGTTAAAAGTCCCATGCACAGCTTAGTGGTGTTTGCTTTTAATGGTGACTGAAAATAGAGTTTTGTGCTAAGCTTGCCGCTCACTCAAAAGCACTGTGGTGCCGAAGCCAGTGTGTATGGCAAAGCATTGAAAAGCATACAAGTGACACATGTGGGAATGCCAATAGGGAATGAGCAAATGCAAGCATTCAAGTCCCTTGGAAACAGCAGATATGGCTAAAGTGAAGAGGAAGAACAATAAGGCCAAGGTGCTTCTTTCCCTGATCCCACATCTGCGAGGTGCTACAAAATCTCTGGGCCACAGCAACACACCAGCCTCAGAGGCCTCATAAGCTCTACTGGGACCTTCACAGCATCCTCTTCTTCCTCCCTTACAGGGTTGGCTGAGCAAGCCAACATCCCTCCTGCCCTCCCACCCACACGCAGCTGGGTGCTTGGACAGGGACCCTTGGGGCTGGGATCCTGACCAAGAGTTGGGCTCTCGGCATTACCCCAGTCCCACAGGGCCATTCCCTTGGCTCTTCAGAAAGGGCAGATGGGTGGTGTTTAAGTCAGGCACCCTGTGATTGTGTCATGCTCTCCTGGCACGGCATGCAGCCTGTCCCACAACCCCTGGGCCCATATGCAGCAGTGGAAGGACCTTCTCATGCTATGCCAAGAGACCACTACATCTCTGCTGTCAGTCCCAGGGTCCACTGTCCCCGTGGCAAGAGGACCCAGCTCTTGCACACTGAAAAAGCACACCGCTGCCTCATCTTCCTTTTTCCATGGTCACCCTCTGGGGCCCATGGGCTTCAGCTTGTATCTTTATCAGTGTGTCCTTGAAGTGGTATGTAACACCCTGTGGCTCTGAGCACTCTTGTTGAGCCCTACAGTAACTGGCCTGCATGCTGGCTTGCTCAGATAACCTCTACCTTCTCATCCCCCTGCAAGCCCCAACAGGCCTGAGCACACAAAGCAAAGCAAACAGGGGTTCCACCACACTCCTGACAGCCGTGACAAACATCACATAGGTCCACTGGTAACAGATGCTAATGGAAAAATACCTTCTTCATCTTGTGTCAGCTGGCTCCTCCAGCTATTAACCAAAGAGGAAAAAAATAAGACAGCTGCAGCGTGATCGTTCATTGGATCCAGTCTATCACTGTCTTTTGGCAATGAACATCAACACAACTCTCACATGAATATATTTGCCAGTGAAAATGTTAGGAAGAAACTGTGTGTGACACAGCATACTGTTAGCACAGATCCATCCTTGGGCTCCCCTCAGTCATGACTCTAAACACCTCCCTCAGGTTTCCTTCAGTAAAAATACAGTCAGGCGCTCAGGATCTGGCCACTCTAGGAAACCTTTCCTGATGAAGAGTCAGCACTGCACATACTTTTAATCTGCAATAAGGACGTGATGTTCTTAAGAACAGTGCATACCCCGAGGACACGATGGCTCCCCAAGCTGGAGTATGCTTCTGATGTGCAGGTGTGCTGTGAAAAACAGTCCCATGAAAATAACACTTAAGTTTCATAGTCATTTCCTCTCTGTCAGGGCTAGGTCAAATATACCCAAGCCAAAGATGATGCTTCTTATTTCTACCTCCACTTCTATCTAGCATCTAAAAACACATCAGGCTTTTTCTGCCCCTGAAATCAGCACCAGCAATAATTACACTCTGATCAGAATTCTGCTTATGGTTTTGCTAGTGAAACCTGTGGCACATTGAGAAATCAGCTCAGTCTCCTGAAGTTGTTTTAGTTCTACAGAACAGTTCTACATAAAGTATACGGCCTGAAGATGCACAGGAGGCCAACCTGTTAACTAAGGAGCTTTTGCATTTTACAGTGTTTTTCTGATGACAACTGCTGCTACCAGTCTTGCCATAGTCACACAGATTTTGGAACATGGGATGTGAGTCCAGCTAGAGAAGCAATATTTAATTACACAGAGATACAGCAAAGCTTTCTGCTGATTTTTGGCGAGGAAATAAAGACTGATCAAAGCCTAAAAGAGCTCTGGCATGCTGCTGCATGTCAGCTTATGCTAAAATTGTCAGAGGCCAAGATTTTCCACTAACATGCATTCAGTAGAATGGGCACTGAAGACACCAAAATGGAAGGGAGCTTTCAGTGACAGTTAAAGACATGCTCACTGAAAATCAGGTCTTTCTGGCAGCTCAGACAGAGGAAGTGAAACCCAGAACTAACTTTGCAGCTCTGAAATTTTCGGCTCCTGTCAACATAGAGGCAGGCTATTATTCCTAACAGTGGTTTTTAAGTCTGCAACATTCTTATATTCTCTAACGTTGATCTTCAGTTACAAAAGCTGAGTAGAAACATCTGCCAAAAAAGTACTCATCTACCTTCTCTCTTCTTGACACCTTTTGAAAAGCAGCAGTTTATAAGAAGTGTCTTGTTCTGCTGTGAAGCCTGTAGAGGGAGCCCAGGTTAACAAATAAACCCTTGACCCAAAGCTGAGACACCACAAGGGACGGAACTATCAAAACACAAACTTCTCTTTTGAAAAAATGCAGCAGAAAGAAACTAATAATTTAAGCAAAACTTAGTAATAATGGGAAAATTAACAGCAGAAAGAGTATCGATAACATTAAAAAACACCTGGCAAATTCTCTTTAAATAATCTAAGTGTTCAAGACACATTTATAGTGATGAGTGAGCTAAAAGATTAGGATCAAAATAACTGACCCACCCCAGGATATCCCAAGGAGTAAGTTTGTTTCTATTGGGAAACGGCCATGCAGCTAAAAAAGTGCAGTGCTTCATAAGGAGAGAAAGGCTAAAGCTCTCGCCTATTCTACATGACCAGGCATCTCTGACTGCCATACAGAGCGCTCCTGGAGAGTGTATCAAGACTGCGTCACAAAGCTATTTGTGGCCTGATTCTGCTCTCATTTGCACTAGTGGAACCCTATAGCCTTCACAGCCATTTCAGGAGACTCTCAATACACACTGAGGCATGGTTGTACTCACGAATATAGAGAAATATGGTTGTACCACACGCCATACAAATCACTGGTGGCTTGGTGTATGTCACAAGTAATTAAAATAAACCCTGCGTAAATATGTATGAGAGCAGGGCCAAAGGTCCAGACTCAACCTGATCCCAAAATTTGCTTATGGATAAGCCTATAAAATTAGATTTGGGGTTCCAGTCCATCAGATATGGAACAGACCGCAATGTTGTGATTCAAATAAGAACCTCCCTAGATACCATCCAGTCCTGGTTCTGGTCTAGACCAGGTTATGCTTGACGGAATTCAAGCACCCGTGCCTTTCCCTTTGGGCTACCAAGCACTCTCCCTCTCCTTGGCAGAAAGCTGCGAAGAGTGGAGAGGAAAGATTGGATTTGCTACGTGTCTGCGCACGTGCCACAGGTGA
Organism: Fregata magnificens; assembly: GCA_013389945.1. Lineage (NCBI taxonomy): Eukaryota > Metazoa > Chordata > Aves > Suliformes > Fregatidae > Fregata > Fregata magnificens. The sequence goes on from WAAD01038857.1 coordinate 83,005, forward strand.
AGAATACAGTTTTTGTTTTCCCTACCTTTTGCAGGCAGCCAGCGTAAATAATGAACCCTTTGGCATGCAGGTGCTTGGCCAAGGCAAATCCAAACCCTGAGTCACAACCTGTTATAAGCACAGCTCTGCTGCCAATCTGCAAAACAAAACAGAACAAAACGCACTGGAATTGAGTATTTGAAATCAGTGATTTGCAGTGCATGGAACAATAACACATCCTTGGCGAGGAGCAGTCCGTTCCAGGGCAGTTCTCTACACTCATTGCCAGCTACTGCCAGCCAGTGCCTCCTGAAGACAAGAAACGAAGGTTTCATACCGAGTTCACTCCAGTGAGGCAGGATCACTGCCCTCCCAACACAAAGAGAAGCTTGGCACCTCTGGCAACAGGCTCCCGAGGCAAAGAGACCAAGCAAACCACCATTCTCTGGCAGTTCACATCCATCTTGAAATCTGAAAATATACCAGACAGTTCCCAAGAAATGTTTTTCCTTCAGTAGGAACTGTTCCTCTATGTTCAAAGCAGGCAGGAGTCCGCTATTCTGTGCCATGCAGCCTGTAGGGCGTGGGGAAGACAACTTGACTGAAGAAAGGATATGGGTTAACCTTACTGACTGCTCACTCATCTTTCTCTCTGTAGCACATAAACCCTCTAGTGCTGAGTTTTAAAAGCTAAGCAGAATCAAGTGGGTTTAATATTTGAAATTAGGACCAGTTGGTCATCAGTCTTTTTGTTTGTTTTTTGGTCTTCTTATTTTTCCAGCTTACAATTTAAATAGAAGTACACCTCCTTCCTTCTCCAAACCCCTTCTTCTAACCCAAAGAGAGGCAGCAGTTAAGCAACAGGTTAAAAATTGCATGGTGTATCAAACATTCCAGCAGCAACACGTGCAGATGCAGCGAGGTGCTGCTGTGGTAATTAGGTAATAATTACTTGCAATTCATTCCAACTCATCTCTTTTAACAAACTAGAAATTTGGCTTTCCCCAGCATACATAGGGACTGGAAGCCCAGCAGCGATGCAAGGGCCATATCTGAATTCCTCTGAGACTCTGTCCCAGGCTTACAGAGCAAGATACATGTGCTCTAGCACTGCTACAGTGCCGAGTTCTGTGCCAAGAAGACAAGCAAGAGGGCAAAACATCCCCCTTCCTTTTGTCTGGCACTGTTCCTGGCAAGCTAGCGCCTTCAAGAAAAGGGCTGTTAAAGAGGGCCACCCTCCAGAACAAGAGGTGAGGACACGCCGATTTATTTACGTCTCTTTACACAACCATACTCCAGAAAGAGTGCTTTATTAAGAATTCGTCACACAAATTCCCTCCACTCTAAGGTGGAAGATTTCATCTGCTGAGTGAGTTCCAAAAATAGAAAAAACCCACTAGTCTGATTGTTTATTTCCATCCTTAGCAGCATGTACCATGCTACGTCAATGGAAGCTCAGCACTAGGAAAGAATGTGGAGTATGTTGGAGAGGTCCAGCTCGGAGTCTTTCTGGCAAATCAGAAAGAAGAATCTGGTCACCAGGCTTCAGGGATTTTAAAACCCCAGCTCAGCAGAACTAGTTCCTGGAAACCACAATCACACTCACCTGATCAACTTCACTTGCATAAGAGCGGCTGCCACACGGGGACAAGAGAGGGAAGCAAAATCTTTGCACAGGCCTGTTAAAAAAAACCCAAAAAACAGAACAATCAGGCATGGCATATCTTGTCCGTACCCTGGTGCTGCAGCGCAGACATGAAAAGGAATGTAGTGTTGCCTATATACATGATGTAGACTGTCATTTGAGATGACGGAATCCAGTCTACCATTCTCCTTAGTCTGAGCCTGTGTGTTTCCTACAGTGTGAAACATTTGTTTCTCAAAAGACCTTGATGCTATTTCCAGCTGCAGAAGCTGTCTGGATATTACCAAGAATTCTAAAATAACTCCCGGTCTGGAGGCACAGAGCTGCTTCCACCTGCAAAACGGGCGGTACAGTGTTTTCATTTCCAACAGCAACAACACTCTCACTTAGAGTTGCACAAAGCTGGGGTAGGGGAATCTTGGATCTATCTCACTGCTTTTACACACAGCTCCACCCTTCTGTCATTTTGGATGACACTTCTTCCTCTGCAGTGACTACCCATTAGATACTCTTAGATTTTATATCCCTCCTTTGCAACTGTTTAAGCTAAGAGACACTACGTCTTTGAGCAATACCTGCCATGCAGATCTGAAGCTCTTCCACATGGTATGTCTCACTCCCAGGAAAATAAACCGTGTTCACAAAGACAGACCAGAGCAAAGCAACTATGCCTTCCAGGGAGTGAGATTCTATTCAGAAAAGCTATGCTACCAGTAGCATCATGCCATCTTATATCTTGCTGTCATTCATCAAAACTGGGCCTAGACAACACACCAGAGTGACCCTAGCCTCTGTCCTTGCCAGCCACCTCTCTAGACTACATTAGCTTTTTCATTTTTGCTTTGGGCACTGACATTGCCCTCCCAGAGCCTTCTGGCCTTCCCCTAGACTTGCTGTAGTTCATCTACCCTCTGGCCCCTCTAACATCTATCCTTCAGCAGGGCTTATCTTCCAGGCCGCTCTTCTGTCTTCTAAGTGAATTTGCATAATCATTCACAATTATCTCCTGCTCAGATATCACAGGTGGTCCCAGGGTGACCTGTGCTACACTGAACAGCAATCTGCAGACACTCTGGCCTCTGAGCTGCATCTTGGGAAAACAAGGCTAGAAAAAGGGTCTGGTAGGGCAGAAGCTTTGAACCAGACGGGAAAGGAGCCGATTTATATTCAGGCAATGGTGTCCACTCACCTTCCTGCAACAGTCTAGCTCTTTTGCTGATTTTGAGTGTCACAGGCCAATCGGCTCTTGAAATAGCTACAGCCAATTTAATAGCTGGACAGGTCAGTCCCCAGGCAAAGTCTGTGTTAATATCCCTGACCTGCAATCCTGGCTTGGAACTTTTATCTCAACGATAAGCTTCTTGGTGTGTCTCAAAGTGCCCAGAAATGTTCATAACATTTCTTTTATATTTTTCAGTGTCATGTCTGGTCCCGTTATTTCACTGCAGAGCACTGATTTACTGCACTCTATTCACAATAACCTGTAGAGAATAACTACTTGACATTCTGCCTACCCTGACCTGAAGGCAAGGGCATAAAATAGATGCTGGCTGCTGATCAGCAGGAATGTCATCAGAGGAAACAGCTACGATGCATATGCGGTGTTAGCCCCCACATAGTACGCTAATGTACCATGAGCCATTTTTGTCATTCTGCATGACTGAATTCTAGAGACCACAACTGAGACTTTTAAAATGCACAGATGGTCCTCAAATTGAATCTGTGCTTGTAACCATGCATTCCCTTTTGTTCAGTTACACCAAAAAAGGCAGTCCTCAGCCTGAAGAGTCAACTATATAAATGCTACCTCGGTGCATTAAGATACCAGTATAGTGACAACACTGCCTTTCAGGTGAACAGTTGGATTTCCATTTCAGGTTTAGCAGCTTGTGCCTACTTCAAAAAATGCAACACATTTTTGCCCTGAGTACAAGACGCACAAAGCACAAATACACCGTAAGCAAAACAAAAGAAGAAGACAACAAAAAAGAATACGCTGAAAATTCTTTTCTCAAGTTAATAAAGCATTAATTTGTATTTTTAAGGCCACAGCAGATTCCTGCCGGTGCAGCTTTGGTGTGTGTGGAGTAAACGGGAGATAAAAGGCCTATGTCTGTTTGCACAGGAAATCTCTAACAGCTTTGCTATCTCTGGTCTTTACAACTCCCTGTTACAGGAGCCATCCTTGACAGTGACGGTGCTGGATGCCACTATCAACAGCAGTAGAACAGTTCTTGCTGTGGCTAATTGTGAATGTGGCCATGAGCCACTTTTAAATGGCTTATGTACAATTAGTGGTACACTCACCATTGTTTGGGAACCCCACTCTAAAGCAAAGCCAGTGAAAGCACTCGACTTGCTCTGAATTTGGACTAGTAGGGTTCCCATCACGTATCAATATAAAAGGTAGTTTTTTCAGAGCTAGGAATTAGAATTAGATAAGCAATTTTCTGTTCATGTTCAGAAAAAAACAGCTTTGTTACTCAGCCCACCTCCATTTCTCACTAAAACCCTCCCTCTCAACTTTCTCTCTCGTTTCATGTGATTCATTGCCTCTTTAATGAAGTCATAGAAATATATGACAGTTCCTTGCACTGCAGCAAGGCCTACTTGCTGATAGTCAGGAATAAAGCCTTGCTTGACACTGAATTAATGCTCTACTCAACCCCCTTTTCACTCCCCTCCTTGCATATGGAGTTCATCTCCTCTGTGCTCAGCTCAATGACTGAGCACTAGCACAGGCTGCCCAGGCAGGTTGTGGAGTCTCCATCCTTGGAGATATTCAAAAGCTGTCTGGACACACTCCTGGGCAACCAGCTCCAGCAGGCCCTGCTTGAGTAAGGGGGGGTTGGACCAGATGACCTCCAGAGGTCCCTTCCAACCTCAGCCATCTTGTGATTCTGTAAATAAACTGTCCCACTGAAATCAAATAGGCCCTCGATGTGTGCTTTACTCAAGATCTCACTCTTTCTTCTTCTCCACCAAGTTACTTACCTGAAGCCATTCCCTGGGTCCTTCAAATTCAGGGCTCTCACAGAGAAGTTCAGGAGAGGGCGGGCCAGCTTGGTAGCCAACATGCTTTCAACTAACACACTCCACCAACAGCAAGACTGTTCTCCCTTAGTTCTGCAATACAAGATAGCACCTCTGTTTTAGTTGCTCAACTGTTTTGTAAGTCATGCTGACTCCATGCATTTCAACAAGAAAATAAAGTCCAAAGGAACTCATCTTTCCCCCTTGCAGTCTCTCACACTGAGATAAACAGCTCAACCTTCAACCACCTCAGGATGCTTTTAAATAAGGAAAAAGATTATAAGTAAACCGACAAGCCGGAAGACATTTAAAGAAAATGTCAATTTCTTCTTCTTTAATGCATCTTTAACTGTATTCTCTGAAACAGCTAAAAATTAAGGTACTTACAGGGAACATATTATTTCAAGTGAGCTATATGAAATAATTTTAAACTAAAAATAGAACTTCAAGTCATGGGTGACATTATGTTATATGCTCCCAAAGCAATCCTTGGGCTTTACAGCTAGCTCAGCCATGCAGTTAAAAATACGTTTCTCTGTAATTAAGTAGCTGGTGATGCTGAACTATGCACAGGGAATCACCATTAAACTCTCCACGGGGTGAAACCAGCTCAAGAACAAGAGTTAAGTACAGAAAGTTAATTTCAATCATATTCATCTCAGATAAAACCAATCCAGCACACAAAAAAACAACTCCCCAGCTTAACGCACAGCCTCCTTTATCAAAGCAGAAAAATGGTATCTAATTGTTAGGGCTTATTTGCATCTCTGCCGAAGCCTGGGCTGCTGCTGTGGCAGCGTCGGGGCCTGCTAGGACACAGGCCTCGACTAAAACCCCGTGAAATTACCACAAAAAGAGCAGTGGGGGGGCAGCAGCCTCGGAAGGGGGAGGTCTGGGCTCAGGAGGGCTAGCTGGCTCCGGTAATCCTCAGAAATTCAGGGGTTTTGATCAAATTCGAGAGCTCGGTTTCTGCCCACGCAATTTTTCGTGAGGAATTTTGTAGGGAGGGGACGGGCCTTCCGCGGGCAGGCCCCGCCGGCCCTGCCCCAGGCGGGGGCGCGGCTCCCGCGGCC